>JACCGJ010000468.1:72707-108627 GCA_013407085.1 Atriophallophorus winterbourni | reverse complement strand
CTGGCATCAGATTCCAAGGCCCGTCTAGCTAGTTGTAACGCACTTGTTGTATCGACGTTGGTGAACAAAGCGCTAACATCAAAGCTAACCATTATTTAATCGTCATCTATCTTTAACGACTTTGAGCGTGCTGAAAAGTCACAGACCACAGTTGGAAAAATCTACGTTGATAATCAACATTTGTGTATGAGCAAAACGGTTAATAGAACGCAGGTAATTTTTGAAATAGATAATCACAAAGTGATTCCTAGCCAAGCTCACGAGGCGTTTATGAAAGAAAAATTCGTCGTAATAATCCGGAAGTAGTAAAAGAGGCTATAAATCGGAGAGCTGTTATAGTTCATGGTGTACACAGTTCGAACGAAGAATAAATCAGTAAACGTCTGCAACACGAGTGTAGTGAATGGAGATTTTTACAAGAGATCCTAGGTTTAAAGGGCATAATAACCATTCATGTTATGCGCCTTAAACCGAAAAAAGAAACGCGTCAGCCTCCTCCTCTCAAAATATCATTCCGCACAGATGAGATGAGGCGTAGTATCAATGTCGAAAATTTGCACCTCCTGAAATTCGTATTCGGGCTGTATACGACATAAAACGCACGAACACCATTGTTCCTGAAATGACTTCGCTACCAAGTCAATCAAATGCACCTGAGACAAAAAACGTGGAGCAGCCGACCAATTCTGGGTCGGCGAATACACTACTATGAGCTCTTCATCGTCAACAAAAATCAAATCTCTATCATGCTGTTACACCAATGCTCAGAGCCTTCTGGGCAAGTTTACTGAACTGTATTCACGTGCGACCGTGGCGTCTTGGGATTTGATTGCAGTGACAGAAACCTGGTTGAGTAATTCCATACACGACTCTGAACTCAACATCCCACACCACGACCAGTTTCTGGTTGTTTGCATTCATCAACCGGAGACAGTTACGTTTGGGTTCAGTTGGCCTTGTAACAGTGGTTAAGTGGTTATCAAGTGTTTATAAATGTTGGTCAACGAATCACTTTATGATTCTGTAGTTGAACATCTCGGTTATTTGTAAAAACCCAATTGCACAGTGGTATTCAAGTATACTTTTGTTTTCCACCACCTAGACATATTATTCCACCTTCGAACTTCCAGCAACAGGCGTGGTCATGGTTGCAAGTTCGAAATACCCCATTCCAAACGGAATTACCGCAGGTATTTTTATTCAGTGCGTGTTTGCTTTGTTTGGAATTCCCTACCTGCTGATTTGGTAAGCTCAAACTGTTTATCTATATTCAAATCGAAACTTGAGGATTATATGAGAGCTAATCCAAATTTTGCCTCTAACTATTAATAAACCATCTCTGTCCAGTTGATTTTGATTTTATTTACACACATTTATATGCATTTGTACCTATAGTTCGACTCTATGGATATTGTAAAGGTAATAGCTTTTTCAACCATAAATCTAGAATCTTGATACAACGTTTGAGTAACACAAAGTCTATTGAAAGAATCGCGGGGAAAATTCAATGTGAACTCTACAGAATATACAAATGAGAAATCAACTTGGACTCAACTCCCAGACAACGAAGAAGAAAGGCATAAAAAGAAAACATAACTACTTTAGTACGTAATGTATTAACATGATGATGGGTACAAGTAAGATTGTCTGATATGGTGACGCCTAGATGCTGGACGTATTTCCCTCTATCAGTTTGTCTACTTAATTCAAGATTTAGGTGTGATTATCCAATCAGACTTAGGAAACTCAATGCAATGTCGACTGGCTGCCTGCAAAGCTGAAAACAAATTGGGTCTCCTTAAAAGAGTCCTAGGTTCGTTTGACCCCAATATTGCCTGCAAATTGATTTCAACGTACATCCGTCCTCATGTTGAATATGCTATACCGGAATGGGATCCTTGGTTGAAAAAAGATATTCTGCTATTAGAAACTCCACAGCGCAGAGCGACAAAACTCGTCCTGGGACTATCAAATTATCCATACGAAACGCGACTTAAATTATTGAATTGCATTCGGCTGAATACAGACGGAAACGAGGAGCACTTATATTCATTTGGACAGTGCTTAATCAAACAAATCATCCTTGCGGTCATTTGTTTCATCTTTCCCATAACACACATCTGCGAGGTCACCAATTAAAACTTTACCAACAGCATAGCAGGTTGAACTGCCGCAAATATGCATTTTCCGTTCGCAATGTGCAACTGTGGAACAGTTTACCTACTCATGTGGTACAATCTGGAACTGTTGAAGTTTTCAAAAAATCACTAGATATCCCCATGGAAAAGTATGTTTTTGTGTTTGACAATAATCTAACAATATTTTGATATTTTTTACCATCCGACCCGATGTACATTTTTGTGGGTCTTGTAAAGCATAGCTTTTTATCTGCATATAATCTATGAATAAATCTATGAATAATCGAAACACATCCTCGTCTGGGGATAGCAGATGGTTGCGTTCCCACCGAAATGGAAGAAATCGACGCAGCAAAAAACGTCGTAGCTCTGGCTCAAACCGAGTCGGACCGAATACGCCATACAGTAACCCAATGTGATGAATTGAATTGTATTGAATTGAATAACCCACCCAAGGATGTAAGTGAGAGCAAACCACGCTCACTCGAATCACAGTATGTATTGAATAACAACCAGAATGAATGAATGAATGACAATCAGAACTTGAATAACAGTATTATTGATTATTGTCGAATGAATGATGATGAATGATTGAGTATTATTGATCGTTAATCGAACAATCACCACAACCACCGCAGTTTTCGAATTATCCTGTGTTTTTATAATCCCGGTACAGCTTGTTCAACAAACGTTCTGATCTCCATGGGGGTTCCAGCGCACCCGAAACATCATCCACAGTTGCCAACAATTGTCTCGCTTTTTCAATGGCAGTAGTCGAAGGTGCCAGTAAGGCTTTTCCTCTAGCGGTTTTGAAATGTATATTATCTGACGATCGTTTAGATGAGCTAAAAGGCAGTGATAAATTCGCTTGATAAGATGAATTCGGTGATTTATTTGAAATGGTATCAGATGAATTCTGAAGTTTGCTAACTTTGAAGCCACTTTCTTGGTAATGAAAACCAGATTTTCCGTTTGAATCAATGATACGGGCGGATGTGGACGTGTTAACAGGAGTAGCGCTTGAGTCGTTTGATAGGGAGGTCAAGTTTTCATCATCACACAGAAGAGCTTTAGCACGAGCAATGGCACTGTTAGAAATCGGTCGAACTGTCTTTCCAGATGCAGTTTGAATATCCAGAGTAACGGGAGTGTTCTCCATACTATGAAAGGATGTATGTGTAGTGATCTACTTTCCCTTGTACCTTAGCATTTTGTACATACACTTTTTGGCCTTGTATGATTGTTCATTTTTGGCCATGTGTACTCCATTCGAATTAAAGCTTGTACAATAATACACTTTTTGGCGGTTAATACAATTTGGAACACAGACTTTGTCTTCTTCCGCGATTGCGGAGTTTGCGTGGGTCGCCGCGTGCCGGAAATGTGATTAACGGATCCTCCAACATTTTAGCGCTATCTGCACCTTGGATTCCATCATCTCTTGGACCTTTCCTGTGTGGATTATTTTGCTATCGTTGGACTTCTCTGGATCTTTATTTGGACATTTGCTCCTTTGGTCTTTTAGTGAGTTCTTTCCATTTTTGCCATTTTGTGTGTAGTGCTAGATATATATTTCTGGTCCACTACATAATTGGTGAGCCCGACTACCACATAATTGGTGAGCCCGACTACCACATAATTGGTGAGCCTCGACAAACTGTAACTTTTTTGCATTTACGATATCTTCGTATTTGTCAATTTTTGGCTTATTTTTTTTGGAATACTCACTTACCACCCTACCATGAGCGAGTCCTCTATTAATAAAGATCCTACAATCACAGCATATTCCGTGCACTAAACCAGCTCTCGTGTGGTTAAACCGCCAACTCCATCAAGCTTCATTACTCCGCAATCACAACCGCCTACCTCCCCCATGTTCATCCCAATCCTTTTGGGCTTTCTACCCCTGTTCAAACTCGAACTGGTAGACATGCGAATTGGACCAAACGTCTTGCTGACTACGTGGCCACATGAACATTTCGAGCGTATGTTATCCTTACTTCAAGCATAACTAACGCTCTGGTGGGGGAGTATTGTAATGATCTACTTTCCATTGTACCTTAGCATTTTGTACATACACTTTTTGGCCTTGTATGATTATTCATTTTTTGGCCATGTGTACTTCATTCGAATCAATGCTTGTACAATACACTTTTTGGCGGTTAATACAATTTGGAACACAGACTTTGTCTTCTTCCGCGGTTGCGGAGTTTGCGTGGATCGCTGCGTGCCGGAAATGTGATTAACGGATCCTCCAACATTTTAGCACTTTCTGCACCTTGGATTCCATCATCTCTTGGACTTTTCCTGTGTGGATTATTTTGCTATCGTTGGACCTCTCTGGATCTTTATTTGGACATTTGCTCCTTTGGTCTTTTAGTGAGTCCTTTCCAATTTTGCCATTTTTGTGTGTAGTGCTAGACCATATATTTCTGGTCCACTACATAATTGGTGAGCCCGACTACTACATAATTGGTGAGCCCGACTACCACATAATTGGTGAGCCCGACTACCACATAATTGGTGAGCCTCGACAAACTGCAATTTCTTTGCATTTACGATATCTTCGTATTCGTCAATTTTTTGCCTATTTTTTGGAATACTCACTTACCACCCTACCATGAGCGAGTCCTCTATTAATAAAGATCCTACAATCACAGCATATTCCGTGCACAAAACCAGCTCTCGTGTGGTTAAACGGCCAACTCCATCAAGCTTCATTACTCCGCAATCACAACCGCCTACCTCCCCCCATGTTCATCCCAATCCTTCGGGCTTTCTACCCCTGTTCAAACCCGAACTGGTAGACATGCGCATTGGCCCAAACGTCTTGCTGACTACGTGGCCGCATGAACATTTCGAGCGTATGTTATCCTTACTTCAAGCATAACTAACGCTCTGGTGGGGGAGTATTGTAATGATCTACTTTCCCTTGTACCTTAGCATTTTGTACATACACTTTTTTGCCTTGTATGATTATTCATTTTTTAGCCATGTGTACTTCATTCGAATCAATGCTTGTACAATACACTTTTTGGCGGTTAATACAATTTGGAACACACACTTTGTCTTCTTCCGCGATTGCGGAGTTTGCGTGGGTCGCCGCGTGCCGGAAATGTGATTAACGGATCCTCCAACATTTTAGCGCTTTCTGCACCTTGGATTCCATCATCTCTTGCACTTTTTCTGTGTGGATTATTTTGCTATCGATGGACTTCTCTGGATCTTTATTCGGACATTTGCTCCTTTGGTCTTTAGTGAGTTCTTTCCATTATTGCCATCTTGTGTGTAGTGCTAGACTTATATTTCTGGTCCACCACTAATTGGTAAGCTCGACTAACCACATAATTGTAAGCCTCGCCAAACTCAACTGCAATTTTTTGCATTTACGATATCTTCGTATTTGTCAATTTTTGGCCTATTTTTTGGAATACTCACTTACCACCCTACCATGAGCGAGTCCTCTATTAATAAAGATCCTACAATCACAGCATATTCCGTGCACTAAACCAGCTCTCGTGTGGTTAAACCGCCAACTCCACCAAGCTTCATTACTCCGCAATCACAACCGCCTACCTTCCCCCCATGTTCATCCCAATCCTTCGGGCTTTCTACCCCTGTTCAAACTCGAACTGGTAGACATGCGCATTGGCCCAAACGTCTTGCTGACTACGTGGCCACATGAACATTTCGAGCGTATGTTATCCTTACTTCAAGCATAACTAACGCTCTGGTGGGGGAGTATTGTAGTGACCTACTTTCCCTTGTACCTTAGCATTTTGTACATTCACTTTTTGGCCTTGTATGATTATTCATTTTTTTGGCCATGTGTACTTCTTCCGAATCAATGCTTGTACAATACACTTTTTGGCGGTTAATACAATTTGGAACACAGACTTTGTCTTCTTCCGCGATTGCGGAGTTGCGTGGGTCGCCGCGTGCCGGAAATGTGATTAACGGATCCTCCAACATTTTAGCGCTTTCTGCACCTTGGATTCCATCATCTCTTGGACTTTTCCTGTGTGGATTATGTTGCTATCGTTGGACTTCTCTGGATCTTTATTTGGACATTTGCTCCTTTGGTCTTTTAGTGAGTTCTTTACATTTTTGCCATTTTGTGTGTAGTGCTAGACTTATATTTCTGGTCCATTCTAGATTAAATAGCGCGCGAAACCGAATATTTCCTTGAAACTTTTGCGCTTCACCACATTCACCCGTAAATGATGTGTTCACACGCTTGAACGTTTTGGTTGTGCCAATGTTAACAGTTATCTGATTGATTAAAAGTTGTGTTTCCTTTTACTTTTTCAGGATAGCCTCATACTTCGTTTTAATAATGAATTGCGAAGAACACAACTACGCTTTTGTATGTCTTGTTGTCCCCGAAGTTATTTTTATTTTCAGGACGTATTGGGTCATGAATCCGAAGAATTGGTCTCTGGTAAATTGAACATCTTCCTTATAATTTTTACAGCAATATTTCATACCGTCATTTTTCTGAGGACGCTACCTACAGTGAGTAATCAATATTACTCACCACACCACTAGCTTGATTTCAAAGATAAAGTGGTTAGTTATAATTCGTACATTGGAACACGGGACGTTGACTGTGCTAATTTGGATCTTACCTACGTGAGCTTTGTTTCATTTACCAAATTTTTGTGTTCCACCTATTCGATAATATGCAATCGTTCGGTTATTCTGTGCTGTGCAACCAATACCATGCTGCATATAAAATCACGCTAGTATTGGGAACGTCTAGCTCAAGAAATGAAGAATGCTTCTAATAGCGGCCAATTTGGCACGTTCTTTCGACTGATCGCGAAGCGCTTAACCGCTCAAATCGCAAAGTGGGTGTTCGTTGGAATTTTGTTGGCCCGAAGATCTACGGATAAGTCGAAAGAACGTGCCAAATTGGCCGCTATGCATTGGCTACCGGGATCAAGGAACGTTCTGACGTTCCAGCATGGAATAAACAGGGGAAGCGGGTATAAATGGAACCAGCTTGATTACTTTTCACCCTAGCCGCTGGGAGAGCATGAGGCGCGTCGCCTACCGGCTACGTCGTAACATTAACAAAATTTTGTAGTAATCGGTGTGTCATGAAGAGTCTTGGAAATTTTGTTATGAAGCCGGCGTCCCCGGCACCACTCGAGTTAGCTTCCCTAGCCTTTGCACAACCAAGTGCGACCTGCAAGGCAGCTCTGAGTTGTCGGAAAGAAGTGTTGTGCACCAACTAACCGCCTGCGGGACTCTGCTCCAATTTTTTTCCTCAGGGTTTTCTCCCGAGCCTTTCCCGCGATCGGGTATCCAGCAAATCTGCGGAGGTTTAAAATCAGGGTTTTCCTTCCCCTTGAAGGACTTCCTTCCCGGGATAACGGGCTCCATCTGTCCGAAGCAAAGTGGCTTTCAGAGGCCAGTCACTCGCCCTCACCCCTTCTTCTGTTAGTAGAAGCTCGGGGAACCACACATGCAGGCCAGGGGCTGGACTTAATTGCCAGATGCTATTTGAGACGCTCGCCATGTAAGAGCATGCTATAGAGAGTGGAAGCTTATCTCCACTGCCACCCCCGGCTATGACAATCTTTGGAATCAAAATTGGACAGTTGTAGTTCTCGTTAGATATCTCGCCGTTTCTTTTCAAATACGCGATCGACTAGGGGCGCAGGTGTTTAACTTTTCCTGTGTGAGAGCTACCAATCTGGGGTATATGGATGACATCGCACTTCTGGGAGATGACTTTCGTATAATGCAACAAGCTCTGGGACGCCTGGCACTCGAAACTTCAAGGTATGGCATGCGCTTTGCGCCTAACAAGTGTAAAACGCTTACCCAGGATTGGAGCGCCTCTTTTCCAAGCCTAACTGTGTGCGATGTCAATCTTGAATTGGTCGACAGCTTTGTTTACCGTGGCAGTTGTATCTCTGCTGGCGGCTGTATCGAGGACGAGATCTCACACCGTGTTCGCAAAGCGGGTGCAGCGTTTGCTAACCTTCGCCACTTGTGGCGTCGACGCGATGTTTCACTCCATACTAAAGGCCGAGTGTACAACGCAGTGGTGTGTGCTACACTCCTTTATGGCTGCGAAACCTGGTCTATCCGAGCGGAAGATATCCGTTGGCTTTCTGTTTTTGATTCCCGTTGCCTGTGTAGGATTGCTCGCATTCGGTGGCAGCATCATGTTACAAATATAGATGTCTGCAAGCGGGTGTTAGGACCAGGGGGCCACGGACTGAGAGAAATGCGGATGCTTGCTCGCTTGCGATGTTTGGACATGTTTTAAGAATGCCTACTCACCGTTTTCCGTACCGTGCCTTATTCGCAGAGCCTGGCAGAAGCTGGGAGAAACTATCGGGTGGCCAGTCCATGACATGGCGCGTTGGGATGAAGAAACTCACCGTAGCGCTAGGCTCAGTTGGGCGTATTCGTTTGCCTGGGTGAGGTCCGAAAGCTCCACCTAATATTTGGCTGGAAACCTTGCAAGATATGGCTGCAAACCGAAGTCAGTGGTGCCGGTATACTATTATTATATTACATTTGATGAACCAAAAACAAAACCGCATGCACTGAAACTACAAAACAAGGTGCTTTTTGCGCATTTGCTTTTGCATATTCCGCTTGCTTATCTGCTTTTTCTGCTTCATGTTGCTTGTCACTTTGTCTTGATCCAGACCTGTGCGTCACGATGATGATGATGTGGCGTGCCAAGTTATATGTACCTATTCGGTTTCTCCGTCTTAGGAATTTTACAACCTTTACAGGTTTGTATCAATTCTGAACAACTAATCAACAAAGTGTCCAGCGCAATTAAACCATTTGCCGAGCGTTTACGTGCTGCGGAATCTGCTGAGCCAACCAACAACTCAATAACTTTAGAATTTGGAGTGCAACGTAAAGGGACTTTTGGATTAGGCTCTGAGCCTTCGGTTTGGGAAAGATGGACGATTTCCTTGAGGGCGAAGCGGGATATTGATGGTACGGTTTTTACCCTCGACTACTGCAATATTCCTTTTTTTCTGTCTGCCTTGTCAACTTTGTTCTCAGACTTAAACCTAATGTGGTGCAGTATTTGACGTAACATAGCGACCAAGTAAGTCTAGCTGAATGATGTCTTTCGATCACCAAGAGGATCTCATATGATATTCATGATTCCACAGACGACGCCAATTGATTAGATTCAAGCTATTTCTACCGAGAAAGCTTGTTAGTTTGTTAACGTTCTCATATAGAAGCTTCCTCTGACCAACAGTGTCAGTATGGACAGAGATCAGGTTTGAGTTACATTCACCTGACCAATCCTAAGCTGGTTAAGAACTGCACAGGTTATGCTGGGCGAATTGTTTCTGTCATAGCGAGCGTGAATGGCATCTGCTGACAAATTAACTCGATTGCGTAATCTGTGTGCACACTACTAGTCACGCACGCATTATAATCTTTCTTTTTAAAGAATATGATTCCCAGATCGGTCACAAACTATTTCCGTTACATTGCAATAATAAAGCTGTTTCGGCATGAAGATTCTAAAAAAGCCACCGCATATGTCTTCAACCGCCCTAAGAGATTTCACTATAACGAGTGCAACAGTTCACTCTATCTTGCTAACAGTTTGATATGGAAATAACATTAATACATCCGTCGAATCTTTTATGAACTGTCGAGTTCAACTCTCTGTATTTTTCAGGTGGCAGCTTATCAATGTTACTATGTATGGTATCATAAATTCGAGTCACAGTCATGCTGAATTTTCTTATTTCAACTCGGCAACCATTCAGAAGCTGCATGCGGGAACACGCTGCATTATCAATACCATTTTTGGCACTTTGTCTCCAGACTGGTGCTTCATGATGATGATTGTGACGATGCCATTACCCTTTTATTTCTAATTCTGCCTGGGCAACCTGACAGTATCTCATCCCACCTGCAGTCTCCAGCTATTACAGCCCTTCACCCACGTCCAGTCCTGTGACTTCATACATACCTCATTCTGCTTTTGACAGATATCAAGTGATGTAAGTATCAATACACAATACTGTTTTTTCAGGTGATTCACGGCACCGTGAAGCATTGTCTGGACAAGTTCGGGACACACTGCTTGGTCTTATAGAACAGGTCAATTCTCCGAACACTTACATGCCGTCACTTGGCGGGTCTCAATCGGATACGGAACATGTGATTGACTTTTCGTTACCAGATCTATCTCCCTATCGTTTCCGTATATATGAGTCGAATTCTGGACACCTACGACCCACGATGGGTTATGCTACTCGTCTATTGTTGAAGTATCCTTGACTTCTCCTCGTCTGGTAATCTCACTTGTATTTATTTTTGCCTTTCGAACCTCTGTTTTATACTCTTTTGCTTTCTCGATTTGTTCCCTAAATATAGTTTTTCGAAAACCACTGTATGCTGCATCTATATTGAAGGTTGCGATCATTTAATTCATTCTTTGTTTTAATCGTCAAGACTTTATCTATTAATCGTTAATCTCTCTCGATGCCAAATCCGCATGTTAGCCGACCATTTAAGAGAACATGAATCAAAGCAATCCTTCTAACTTAAAGAACTATTTCAATGTTCTCGACGGAGAAGAAAACCATTAATCACTGGTTATCTCAAACCGTCCATCGTGAATCGTCTTTCACTTCCTGGTTTTCACCCATGTGTCGAATATCATTTTACGAAAGTAAGTATTCCGCACTCTGAAGGAACTGCCTTCACTGAGAGCCTATGGGTCTACATAGAACCAGCTAGTGCTTGCATGCGGATAATTTAATCATGTCAAAATGTTCGTTGTTAGCGTCGTATTGTTAAAGGGGAGGTCGGATCGGTTTTCTGTCTCAACATCTATTAGGTTGGTTACACATGTATGTATGGTATGAAAGCACAAGCCTGATCCAGGCAAAGTGCCGCACAGTCAGAGACTGCACGTTGGCTAGGATGCTGTCAGGTGGCCCAGGCCTAGACAGATATGAGGGGGAAATAGAAATAAAAATGGTAGTGAGACTCCAGCGTGTTTCAGCATGCAGCTCACTACCGTTGGCCAATCAATTTAGCACTATGTTAGCCAAACAGTACACAAATGCTGCACGATTGCACATCTGTACACATGCTTCGGAGACACTTGATGCAACACTAACAAAATCCCCTCACCGGTCCCCGTCCACTGGTCATTACGCACATGAAAGTGAACAAAACACGCCTATCTTTCACGGACAAATCTCTTTTCACCTCAGCATCGCTGTACCGGTTGTCAGTCGATTTCGTGCCACGGGTTCCATTCTAGCCCTCACCACGTTGGACTCTTTTGACTGACCTTGACCTTTTGCATATCGTTTAATCGTGGCTGACGACTTCCGTTCGATCAAGGGATCGAAGATATCGGAAGATATTTTCACTCAAACCGTTCTCATGTAATTTTTTTATATCGAAAATCAGATTCTTTCGGGTTTGCGAATATGGTTGTTGCTCTTTTCAACGCTCGCTGCGCTTGTTTTGTGCCAGAAGGTGGTGTTATGCATATGATCCGTGGGCTCATGACTAGAACTCTTCGCCACTGCACTACTGCGGCGTTTTTAGAAAGCTAGCGAACCATATGATTCTATTTTAGGTGCACCACTGCTTCCGAAAATGGTATTTATGCGTAAATGCCTAGCTGGCGACACTAAACAAATGGTCATTGGCATCAAGCTAAAAACTCAGCACACGTGCCGTTTAACTTCGCTGGAAACCTTGCTTGATTACTAAGTTATCCGCCTCAGCGCAAATAAAAATATGTTATAAACGTCTTACTTTCAGGTGCTGTCGAAAACCTTAGACGTATCCCTAGTGGTTCAAATCTTGCTCTTATACTGTTCCTACTGTACATATCTGATCTATTAAAAATATTACTAATGTGATTAGTTTTTTGCTGAGAACGTTTTAGGATTTACACAGTGTAATGCTTGATTTTATCAGAGTCTTGGGTAAAGTATATCGTTGAGCACTGGGAAATGGATGGTATTTTGTTTCACATAATCGCAAAAATGGCAGATTGTGGACCGTTTTCCATTTATCGACAGGTTTGGCCATCAAGATTCTGGATGTACTACATCGGAGAATGATCTTGTTAGATGGTATCTGTGATGATTTATCACAGCATCCAAAATGGTGAGCCCAATGCCAAACCTACATCGTGAGCAGCGATGGTTTAAATTTGGCGTGAGTATTTTCGTGCGTCGTGAAAGTTGGCGTGGCTTAATCTTAAGATACCGAACAACAAATGTGGCATCATATCCAATAAGCTACCATGGTTTCAGCCTCTTAGCAAGTAAACATGCTCAACAATACAGGAGAATATACGTAGCTCATGATGAGGATGTTGTTCAGCTTGTGTTCGCCGAGCTTGTGTAGTTGCTGTTGGACGCTTCGTCATCAAGCTAGATGACATCATCAGCAGAACTTCTTTCGAAGTAAACATGCTCCCTCACGGAAGAACACGTTCCCAATTTAAAAATTGAGAAATTTCAATTATGCGGTTTTATTTTATCGATCTCTACAACCATAAACTAGGTGATCCGAATTTTGTGTACCCCTTGTATGAGCACTTGTTTACTAACAACCCCGAAAGTTATTCCGTGATACACAAGCTCTTTGATGGAATTTATTGGTACATGCGCCTATTTTTATATTCCATTCACCCTCAGCGAGCCGCATGGATAAAAATCAAAATTTCGATTTATTGTACCAATATGTTATATTTTACAACTCTTTTCTTTTTGCCGTGAATTGTGAATCAACATTTTGACTTGTTTAACCGTTTGGCGTAGATTATTTGAGCATATTTATTTTTTCAGCCATTTAAATACTCAACTTTTTTTCAAAAAATCTATATAGTTTGCTTAAATAGTTTCATGTATACAGAAATGATGCATGTGTGTAACCTATGGTTAAAGCTGTTTACAGGGTTTCAAAACGCATGCGATAGTTCGTTTTCAGTTGATTAGAACATTCGTGGCTTTGTATTTATTGAGTTGTCGTTAAACATCACCAGAAACGTCGCTCGTACGAATTGATCCACCTAATAAAATACATGCAAGTAATGAGTCTTTGTGGTTGTACTATAGTTTGTCCGCTTTCCCACGAACGTTGGAAGGACCTTTATGTATTTTACCCTACAGCTTGAATATCGCTTAAAATTATTGCTCCGATACATCGGAAAGAATGTTTAATAAGATTACTCACTCGGTAAATACAATCGTGTTAAGCCCAAAGAGTTGTTTTTTCTATGTTACTACAGCTAGATCGTTGAAATTATTAACCGCAGCATATTCGTTTCGTTCCATTTTCGTGGATGTGAATTGCCAATTAATCCTTCCCCGTGAATTTTAGTCACAAATGATTTTCACCATAACAGTTTCCCTGACCGCCTGCGTGAATGCCGCAACATATTGAAGACCATGCCAGCTATTGAACGATATGGAACTCTGCAAGGTCTTAAAGGAAACTGGTTGACACGATGTGGCCTGAAATATCAGATTGAAGTGACAACGGGCACAGCCATGCCAAATAACTCCTCTGCAATTACAAGCTTCGTATATAAAAGTGGCGTGACCACTTGGAGTTTTCTTGATTTGTGGGATACATCGCGGATGTGTTTATCATTGGATAGGTTGTTCACTAGTCCACATGCAGAAAAATTCTAAATACGAATCGATTGGCGATGCTTTCAGGTTGTGGTTTGGGAACGTTAGAAACGGAAACACATGTCAGGCTTAGATTGACTTGACTGTGTGTTGCCTTCACGTGCGTTATTAATATATCAAATAAATACTACTAATAAGTAAGTAAACTTTACCTTGCTCAAAATCACTGGACGAAAATTACTTAAAACAAAATATTCATTTGCATGCTTTTCAGTCATTCACACCCCACGACCGGTTTCGTGCTGTTTGCACTCATCAGGTAGGGACAGTAAGATCAGGATCCGCATGCGCTTGAAACAGTGGAAGAATGGTAAACAAGGAGCGCTTGTATGCCACGGTTGGATAAGGCTGGTACGACCAACCTGTTCAAAGCATGTGTCCAAACACATGTTAAATGGGGTTAAACCCATAAATATTCATTTGCATGCTTTTCAGTCATTCACACCCCACGACCGGTTTCGTGCTGTTTGCACTCATCAGGTAGGGACAGTAAGATCAGGATCCGCATGCGCTTGAAACAGTGGAAGAATGGTAAACAAGGAGCGCTTGTATGCCACGGTTGGATAAGGCTGGTACGACCAACCTGTTCAAAGCATGTGTCCAAACACATGTTAAATGGGGTTAAACCCATAACCATGAAACAAAATATTCATTTGCATGCTTTTCCGTCATTCACACCCCACGACCGTTTTCGTGCTGTTTGCACTCAATTTGCACTTAAATTTGTGTGTAGCGAAAATACATGCAAATGAGCTTTTTCGTCCGTAAATTTCGGTTCGTTTTGTTATTGGCGTGTGTACGGAATCTGCGTTTAACGCATTCTGTCTAATTTCGCGGGTAGCTAAGTTGCGAATTGAATGACGAATTTTCGATACTTTGGGTGCTGGGATTTTGAATTCACATTCCGCGTGCTTGTGTAATCTTGTATGCAGATATGCAAACATATACCAATCAAGATAGGGTGATCGTTTTAAGTGGATGATTGAAACTTGGTTTCGCTAATAATTATGATCGATATTTACTCTGGAACGTTGCGAAAACCGCACTTTCGCACGTCATTTTAATGCAACGATATTTATCCGAATTCCGGAAACTAAAAAAATGAATACTCGTAGAATTTCAGGCAAAAAATTTCTTAATCGAATCACTCTGAGAAAAAACATGGTCGGTTTGTCGTCGTATCTGCTTAGTTTTTTAATTGTTTTCACACAGTGTCTGGGAAGGTTTTCGTCATTCAACTATATTCAAGTTAGGGGCCCAATAATCAACAACAAAAGAAGTATACAGTTATTCACGGCACTGGTTCCAATCTTTAGTAAATGGATTTTTATATTGTGATAATTAGTACCGTATCCGAATGTATCAATCACTAAGTTCCGGACGGAGTTCGCATTCCGAATTATTGCTAGATCTAATCATGAAGCCAGATGGTCTGAAACGGGCTCGTGAGACAGTGTGAACTTTGGGCCCCGCCATACTGACCTAATTTAGTTTATCAGTCTGTTCCATTGTTTGTCTAGTTTCATGTGATACAAATGGTTTTCCGTCAATTTTTGTGGAAACTGCGCAGTTGGCTGTTCAGTTATTAACCCGATATATTTCTTATTTTTTGATACGTCTTTATATTGCGTTGAATTTCGAACTCCAAGAATTGTAGTTCGGTAGATGCCATGAAAGGTTTTAGGACTCAACATTTGCTAAAATCTTGTAAACGGATTTTGTGAACAGTTCGTACTCAAACCGTGATTGGATTGCGAATCAAACAGGATTTAAATCCGTTCGCTTTTTTGATCGGATGCATCATATAGTCGCTGTATATAACAGTCACAATTCTTCATTGCAATTCATCATAAGCATCGTTGAATCTTGTCTCAAGTATTAATAAAAGGTTCCAAGTGACCGGGTCGTTCGTTCTTACAATTTGACAACCAAGTATACATTCACATGAGATTCACGACAGAGACAAAGATGATGTTGTAGATATTTTGTAAGCTCACCAGTTTTAAAAAGAAATTAATTAGTTAATTGGGGGTCGATGTGAGCACCACAATATATTATTTAATTCCTAATTTTGGTCGAAAATTTAGAGTAAAACAGCCAACCTGTTCAACCAAATGTGCACGCAATATAAATGTAGATGCGATCAAATGCAGATGCATGAACAAGTAATCCTTATTTCCATGCATTTTGATCCTTCATTCCACGATAATTTTCGTGGAAGGGCCAGTATGAACTGTTAAGTCACTGCTGGATAAGGCTGGTACGACCAACCTGTTCAATCACATTCACCCACGCACATAAGGATCAACGTTTCGTATGATAATGTGTTTGAAAGTACCGGTTGTGCTCAGATTATCACACAGCGATTTTATCTTCATCGTTTGTGTATAATCTTTTGGGGACATACGGTTCGGTGATCGTACTGCGCCTACATTACACTTGCATACATCACGAAACCGTTAGTGTTGTGTCTGGATAATAATTCTTTTATCCACGTACTAGTTAACATATCTTCATTTCTACTATACACAACCAAATTTTCAAATACTCAGATGCCAATATATAAATGATATGACATTATATTCAGATCAGCTGTCCCACATATATACAGCACTTTGTGATTGGAAAGAAGTGGCATCCATATATGGTAAACAGGAGTAATTTTTTGAAATGTGACCAATACTTGGAACTCATGTACAAGATGGTACGTGGTAGGTGTTCTTCGCTCTTATTCCCTATTAACAATGGAAATTAAACCATCACCGATGGATAAACCAGTCGCATTCGGGAGATCTACGAAGCACTTATGGTGGTACAAGCCGCAATCGAATAAAGAACATATTCCATTGGTCAGCGCTTACGGACCAGCGCCGAAATCGGGTTGCACTTATCCTTGCCTGCGCAATAGGGAATGCAGTGCCCTACACACTGAAGCAAATTATAAAGTTCACCTGTATCGATATTTTTGATGAGCATGTATTCGCATCATTAAGTGTTACACGTAGCCTGAGGATGCCAATGAACCAAACTTTCCGTGACGTCGACTTTCAAAATGATCGAAATAACATCAAACCGTTTAGGCGTATGCAAAATTTTTATTGCGGAATAATTTGGCCGACTGTTGAAACTATCGACGATTCTTTCCAACATTTTGCAGGAATCCGAATTTCAGTAGTGAATATATATATATATATATATATATATATATATGTGTGTGTGTGTGCCATAGTTCACTGTAATACTTCTAATAAGTATGTGAACGAAAATTCCGCCAAATCATGTCTACTTGATGGTGCTAAAAACTGTTCTCTAAATTTCCGCTACCTAAAGAGCTACTTGTGCAGGATTCAAGATTTATAGTTGATAAAACAATTAAATTTACAATAACCATAGCGTCGAACTACAGGTATAAATGTATAAATAAAATCAAATTAATGGGACGGAGATAGTTTCTTAATAGTTCGGGGCAAAATTTGGATTAGCTCTCATATAATCCTTAAGCTTCGAATTGAATATACATAAACATTTAGAGCTTAGCAAATCAGCAGGTAGGGAATTCCAAACAAAGCACACACGCACCAAATAAAAATACTTTCGGCAGGTCCGCTTGGAGGGTGGTATTTCGAAATTGCAACCATAACCACGTATTTTGATGGAAGTTCGAAGGTGGAATAATAAGTCAAAGGGGTGGGAAACAGTACTAAGTATTTTTATGCGAGGATGAGATCACCTGACATTCTCATTTGTGCAAGTGTCCTCTGAGTCGCCCAGGCGAATGGTATATTTCCAGTCCAATGATAAGCTTAGAAGCTCTCTTATAAATGGGATCCAGAAGTAAGATGTCATTTTGGAGCCATGGTCTCCCGGGTTGTGTGGCATAGTCTAGAACCGGCTGTATCTATGTGTTCGTCATGAGAGGAATACACTCCGGGAAATAAGTCCAAATATACGCCGTAACATACCGAGCAGCCGATACGCGCTTTTGTAGACCGTTTTTCAAACTACCACAAATCCAGACACCCAGGTACTTTTCTTCCGCGGTGTACTCCAGGATTTTGTTGCCGAGCTTGTATGGATAGGAAAAGTCGTGCTAAGGTAATCACTTATCAATTCATATAGTCTTTCAACAATACTGTGTTTCTTTAGCTTGTTCAAGCGTAAATTATGATCAACTCCGTCGAAAGCTTGAGAAATGTATAGGTAGCACGCATGAATACAGCCCCCGCATCTACAACCCTCGTCCAATCGTCTTAGCTTGTCATCAAATTTGTTAGTCAAGAGCGATTTCTGCGAAATCCATGTTGGGCAACTGTCAAAATTTCGTTTTTTTCTGCGGTTATTATTCGCTCAAAATATTTTGATACTGAAGACAGCAATGTCACCGGCCTGTAATTTTTAACTTCAAACAGGAGCCACTTTTGTAAATGGGTCTTATTTGTCAAACTTTCCAGTCCTTTAAAATCACACCAGCTTGGAACAAATTATTGAACATGCAAGATAGGGGTTGAGAGAGCTGCGCAAGGCAGGTTTTGAGCAGATTTGGAGTTATCTCTTCTGACCCTGGAGATATTTTACGTTTAATTTTCGTGAGTGCTGCGTAACCAGCACTTCACTTAAGTTCGGTCGGTCAAATCGAATGATTGGTTCCTGATCAGACTCCGTGGATTTCGGCATAAAATACTGCTAACAGGTCAGCGTTCTGTTTAACGGATTCAGTGAAGCTGGTCGAAGTTTTTAGGGCAAAGACTACTGGTTTAATATTCGTTCTATCGTTTACGAGTCTATATAAGAGCTTCGGATTCTGGTGCACCTGAGAAATCAGTTGTGCTTGAAAACCTTGTTTATCATCTTGAATTAAGCTGATAACTTTGTTTCACAGTCGTATAAATTGTGCCTAAGTATCAGCTGTGTTGGTATCCTTGTGAAACTCCCATGCTATTTCCCTTTGTTCCATCCAATTTTTAGTCTTGCTTCGTAGTGTAAATTTATTACTTTGAGAAGGTTTCATCAAAACGAACATTTGATGTTCCTCCAATATATATTTTAGGTGCTGTAAGTGAAAGCGACAATGACTATCCGGCTCGGAATAATCCAGTTGTGCGAAATTATTGCTTTGTAACTCGACACACAGAGCACGGTAGTTCCCTCTTCTGACGCATTTCGTTCTGTCACTGTTGCGCCTAGCACTACAAACGCCCTCGAATTCGAGGATAACGTGATCGCTTCGTCCGATTGGCGGTTAATTAGCGATATTCTCTACAGCGGTGGGATCTGGTGTAAGTATTAGTTCCAAGGTAGACGGTCGGTCTGATCTCCTAATACGAGTAAAACCAAAACCGTAGTTATAAAGAGGTGCGTAAGTGCAAGACGGCTCGAAATTCATATTAAAGTGTCTGTGATAGATGAACATCCCGGATATAGAGCTGGGGAAAGTTAAAATCCCCAATTATCTGTATTTGAGTATTGTACCGCGTTGTTACATTGCGCAAAGCATTAATCAGTTTATTGTTTAGGCCGAGATTGCTGTTGGAGAACGATAGATCAATCTAATAATGTATTGGTCTCCTGAGGTAAGCGTTAGAGAGCACCAAAGTGTGTCAGGTATATCAAGGGTCTGGAGTTTCATAACTCTACAGATAAACGATTACTTGAAGTAAAATGCTGCTCCTCCGCCATCACCTAAACGGTCACGCCGGAATAGAGGCATGCCGGGCAGAGTTCATTTTCATACAATAAGGCATGGAACTACGTTTCTGTTATGGCAACGATGTCTGGCGCCGTTTCGTTACAAACTTCGGACAGTTTGATTAATTTGTTGATAAGGCTGTTTTCGAATTTTTCGTGAGTAACGACGGGGTGTAAACTGTATTCATTGGTCCGACTTCTTTGGAGTCAGACTTAACAACTTTCTTAGTTTGAGTTCTGTTAGTCACTAGTATCAAACGGGTGGGTGGGTAGATTTGTTCTTGTTTTTATTGCTTCAGTGACAGAACCGGAAATTGTATCAGGTTCTCGATTCGGATCTTCATCGATTTCGGATCTAGCGGCATTTGCGTTATTCGTGTTAGTGGAATTACTCGCTTGTGCGAGGGTCTTAAAGTTTTCTCGGTTGACCGTTATCTCCTGAGCATGATGATTGTCTCGTACTTCGACGCTGGGATTCGATAAGATTGCCCCTTTCGGTAACTTATGTGTCAAGGATTTCCATTTGATTCTTAGTCTGTCGGCCATGCCGCTGTTTACAAGGATCACTTTCAGTGGATTTGGCCCAGTTCCATTGTACTTCGGAGATCGTGGTAGACGGAAAATATCGACCGTAACTTTGTGTCAGAAATCTCCACTGCTTACGATCGTGTCTAGCACGTTCGTGAATGGTAGAATCACCGATGATTTCTGGAATCCCAAGTAAAATGAGACTACGGGAGGAATGGCTTCCACGTTCCGTGGTTTTGCCGTGTCTTTCGCAATATGGAATATCGGGGTAGACGCGGCACGGTGTTTCAGAGCTACTCCATGCATGCGTTTAGCAATATATCTTCTAAGTCCCTTTGATTATTTACGGTTTGTCGTGGTGTAGCGAATCACGATTTCTAGTAGGTCGATTCAAAGAAGAGGGTGTAACGTGATTTATTTTCATAATTTTACACAGGTCAAACCACGCCTTAAGCTCGTGTTGCTTCCGAGCCTCAAATAGTGAAGCATCGGGTTCTGGTATATTCGTACATATTACACTTAAGTTGTCGAAACGGGTGGCTGATCGGTGGTTCGAAGTTTTTGCAGTTTGCCCACTTGTATTCTTTTCAATAGATATATATGCTTTGTTTTCAACACCGGAAACTGAATGGCCTTGAGCTGCGGTGGCGCATGATTTCGGTGTTTGTGCCTGGTTTACATGCTCGTTAGTTGAAGTAATTTCGAATACACCATGATTCGATTCACGGACAGACAAAAGTGTGTCGTGTGTTTTGAAATCAAAACAGTCTGGTATATATACACACCAACTGGAAAGAGCCTAGCTTCTGACCGATTTTCTGCAATGCTATTGCTACTGGTAACTCTTTTATCATCCACACAAGCATCGCCGATAGATTTGGAGGCAAATTCATGGAAAAAACTGGCAGATGTAAAATTGGAAGGTTTTAGGAATCAACCGGATTACCGAAAGAAAAATCCTCCGAAAAATATCATTTTGTTTATTGCTGATGGGATGGGATTGAGCACGGTAACAGCTGCGAGGTATATGAAAGCACATCAAGCTGGTATGCTTGCGGGTACGGTTAATTTGATTTGGGATGATTGGCCAACTGTCGGCTTGATGCGCACCTTCAATCTCGATCGAATGATAACGGATTCTGCGGCTTCTGCAACTGCAATGTTTGGGGGTAAGGGTCCGTGCTTGTGCGTATTGTAAATTTTTGTACTTTCGGTTGTGAGAACGTCTACGGGTCATCATTCATCTTTGTTCGTCTTTTTGTTCTATTTATTTAAATACTACCATTTTTCGCACACAAAGTCTTTTATGAATTTAAATTTAAAGGAAAAAATCATGTTCAAAGCAAATTGCACCTACATATTCAAAAGAGCATCATTTGTGAGCCATACATATGACACCCTTATATATTATTATTTATTCACATTTTCATTCAGACCGTAATCCTGTTGTTTTGTAAAGGTTCGCATTTTTTAACCATTTATCCTTGAATCCCGTCACTGATGTGCTCGGTTATGAATAGCTGAGTTCTGAGTTCTGAGTAGCTGTGTGTAATTCAGCAGTGGCTACACATGGTCAACTAAACTTATGTATTCCGGTCAAGATTCTGAAATGTTCGTAAAATGGTGGCGTTTCTAATCAGAGAAGAATAAGGGCATCAATTAATACCGGTAGAAAAACTATAAGCGCAACCGAAGTGGATCTATCAAATCGTTATTTGACCAAGCCAGCCTTCTGATATACGAAAGATATTGCTAAAGTATATAAATTGAGGTTTAACAATTTTTTTATTTTTATTTACCCGGTCAAATCGAGACGGACGCTTTCGCCGTGAAGCCTAAGATTGCGTGAGAATATTTAATCAGGTTCAATTTCATAGAATAGTTAAGGAAATCTAGAATAACCCCGGCTAAGCATAGTGTGTGATCTTCAGGTTTGAAGCTAACCATTTGATTTTTACTAACAATGATTAACCATAGAAATCTTACTAAATTATACTTAATCGAATGTTATCCTTATACCAGTAACTGCAGCTGTATTGTGCCGCTCTCGCTGGTTTTAAAAGTAGTGATGCATTTTGTGTGCGTTAGAGGCATTTGTTTTATTTTAAATAATTTTTTATTCTGAATATCATTCGTTTGATTAATTTGGTGTTAGTATCGCCAGGCACTTCGTTGCTTGACCTATAAGTATTATTTCTCAACTTATGGTGAACGCTGAGAACGTTGATATATTTTCTCGCGTTGTCAAATCGACTAGCAGAGTCCAAAAGTTTACGTACTCGATCCCACACCGCTTCTCATAAATGTGAAGTTTGCGTATGCTTACTATGTCAAAGTGGTAGTATCCGGTAAGGATTAGGTTTTCGCATCATGGCTAGAAAATGAAATTACTTTAGAGAGTTTTCAAAATATATACTTAATATCGCGCGTTATGTGCAACCTACGACATGAGCAGTGACTGCCTAGACTTCGTTTGAACATCATAACGCGACATCACGGAAAATCTGTTTGCTTGGCTCGCTAGTTATCTGTATAAACGCAGAGAAAGTCAGAATAGATGGCGAAATTTACCGAACAATTAAAATCACGAGCGGAGTTCTGCACCCGGTCCAATAATACTTCCTAATACCTAAAAAATATCTACCGCAATTGGTACGTGGTAAACTTAATTATTTTCACAAATAATATGGAGCAGACCTAAACAAAGTGCATTTGTGTTTAATTCAAAACAAGCTGTTCTCCAAATCCCTCGAGCATAAATTATTACAGTTTTGAAACCCATTCACCTACGCACTTGACAGTCAAACGCGTAAATGGAGTACGTCAGAGAATAATATTGATATCTGTTTACAAAATGCTTATTTGCATGCATTTTCATCACACACCACCAAATTGTGTATGCGGAAGTTTCAAAGCATTTTGCCGTGCTGGGCCGTCTATAAGCTTACTAAGTCGAAACATCGGGCGTTTTTCGCCCAACTCATTGACAAAGGTTATCAAAACATGCATACACACAGTCGTTGACCATACAGCACTAGCTTAGACACAATGGTTGGAAATATATATCGCGAGGATTTATCATAAGGCAACTAAAATGCTTACCGGATTGTATAATCTGTCATCTGAGCAGCGACTGGCTAGACTCGGATTTTGCACTCTCAAGTGCATCCAAAATTACTTAATTTTGTCTTACCGTATAATCCATGCGGTGTCCTTCCAACTCAGACACCTATTTGAAATTCATTCCAGTCTCCCGTCACGTAGTCACAATCTCACTCTTCACATATCACAATCCTGATCAAACGGTCCCCGGAATGTTTATTCTGTCTGTGTTTTCAGGAACAGTTTATTGCCAGACTTCAGGTCATCACCGAATGAAATGATATTAGAAGAAAAGTTATGAATCTTGTATCTTAAACTAATCCTCATCTACATACAAATAAATGCAGCTTTCCATTGACTGATGCACATTAACGTCATCACGCGTAGCGCTGGCGCAAAGCAGAAGTCGTTACGAGTCCACATGGGTTGTTCCTTTTATTTGATTCGTCCAGTTGACGCTATGTTGTGCTCATTTGAACGACCTTTCCAACTTCATATCGTTCAATAGCTGTCGTTCACCATCTTTTCCAGTGTCGAGGTAGGTTATCATTAGAAACCTCTAGCAATTCTTTCATAGTACCACAATTCTAGTGGAATGTAATGGGTATTTTACCTCTCTGTTTCTCTCATGCTCTTGTGTTTTGTAGAAGAGTGGTGTTATGTGGGCCATTCAATAGCTCTTGACGGACCAACCACTTCACGTTCTCCGCGTTGTATTCCCCACTCAAAATACCACATAATTTCGGACTGAATATATGTGTTTACTCTTAAACGCTCGACAATCAGAAATTGTGTCATCAATGATCGAAATGATTAAAAAATACTGTGACATTCTTGCTAGGTAATCGTGTGTTGGTATCTATTTAGCGGTGTCTATTATAGCGTTTCCCAGATAATCGCGCTCTCTGATAGTCTTTTGCCTTTACCTCGTTTCCAATCCATTTCACACAGTTAAGTATAACTTATGAATGACATGGATTAAAATATGAAACTACAATAGGTTGTAATTCTATTGATATATTTTGTAGTGTTGTACAGCTGTTTATATTTTGTAATGACTCTCAAACGTTAAAGACAGTTTAATAAAATATGTTGCGATATTTTCTTAAATAAGATTGAAAGACCGCATCATTTCGAACTCAACCTGGTTTATAGTCATTTTAAATTCATTTAAATTGGAATCTGATTTTTATTGAATTTGCAGAAAGATGTTATATTTGAAGCAGCTATTCTTCAAAAACGTGATAATCCCAACGCAAATACAAAATTTAAATTAGGTAACAATTACATGTATCAAATTTCCAAAATCTAGCGGAATTAGAACACAGGAAAAATTCGCGAATACAAAAGGAACTATCTCATTGATGAACATCCGACTATCTTATTTTCGATTATTCCAGTTCTTGTAATAATTGGTCAACTACATCGATTCCAGGGACGAAGGTATTGTATCGTACGCTCGGTTTGTCTGGAATAAAGGAGTGCTGCGAATGCGCACCTTTTACATCTGATCAACGAATAGAAACATCACTTATACGTGCGCAGAAAAAAGGTCTGGCAACAGGATTGGTGACTACCACTCGTGTCACTCACGCTACACCAGCAGCTGCTTATGCTTACGCGTATGACAGAGACGACGAAGCTATCGCGTGAGTTGATTTGTTCGCATACCATACTGTATTGTTGTCGGACAGAAATGTACCCACCTGTGAGTCCTTCTGTATAAGGTGGTTCTATTAACATTACGTTCTACGAGTTTGTTTACATTCATTTGAAATTTACAATGTGTGGAAAATGCATTGTTATCGCTTACAATGTATCGGATAAAATTATGAAAACTGATTTATTTTGGTGAAGAATTTTACGGTAATATACTGTTGACTAGTACCAGGGAGTGTGATTCAGCCAAATAATCACTGCGTCGGTCCACCCAGTTTGGCACGTTTCTAAACTTCGCTATATTCTCCCTGCAAATAGCACATCGCTACACAAATTGCAGATAAACTTTGATTTAATCCGTGTATGATCTCATTGCTGATGTTATTTTTGGACTCCTTCGGTTGATGTCGACCATGGACGTACATAACAAGTGCATAATGGTTTCATTCTCCGGAGCTATTAGAATGACTAAGCAGTCCGGTTCGGGAGTGACAATCTCCCCCACAGAGCTAGCAGCGATTGACGTACTCAGTCGTACGGTGTTAGTTGCACCTTGGCAGCGTTATCTACGTTCAGCAGCCAAGAGCCGCATTAACTCTTCTCCAGCTTGGACATGACGTCATACACATTGCCTTCAAAATGAGCGGTCAAGAACCAGTTCTCCTCCACTCGTAGGGTCAATGCTGAGAGATTTCACATCTCTTTTGCCAACGTCTTTGTACCTCAAGGGCGGTCTACCAAAAGGTCTACTTCCTGGTTTCAACTCACCAATGATTAGAACCTTTAGAATACGACCATTATCCTGTTATATAGGGTTATTATAAAGAACCACGATGTTCAAACACAGAATCACAAAGTGATTCTTGGTCAAGCACTCAAGGCGCTTATGGATGACCAAAGTAATGTGTTGCTCACATCCCCATCCAGTACACACCACTACCGGATGCAACGCGATATTTTTATGTCTTCCGCAAATAACGAAATGTAACATCGAACAATTTCCGGTACTTCATTGACATAAACCCAAACGAGGATCGTACGAATGACTGAATATTGGGGAACTCCGCTAGTTGCTGTGATTGGTTTTGATAATGCACCGTCTGATGCAGTTGCTGCTGTTGGCCCAGCTGAAATGTTCACGGACCCAACTCCACGTTTCACCTTAGCTTACCATAACATAAAGTATTTTGTGGTTGAGCTCCATCATGCATGATATCTGTTCTTTGAATTACAACTTGTTTTGTATGACAAATTTGTTTATTTAGCTTCGCCGTAAACGAAATGTTTCCCAGGTCTCTGTGAATATTTTCTGTTTTCTGTTTATTTTTACATTTATCTCACTTTTATGCAACTAATCGTAAGAATAACTCGAAATATTCAGTTAAGTGTAGTAATGTTGGAAAAGTGAAACGTAAATGTGAAATGATCGTAGCAACCTAATTAGATTACCAATTATGTTTGCCGTTAACTTCTGTCAGACACTAAGTGCAATGTCCGATTCGAAAGTCAAGGCTATTAAACCTGATATGTTTCAGATTTACTACAGAAACGAGGTATTTTTGCTTACATCCGGCACCTATACACTATTACAGGAGAGTTGCGAAATCCAACGATACTTTCATCTGTAAAGACATAGCGTCTCAGCTTGTTGGAACAGAAATCGATTTTAATGTTGTCATGGGCGGTGGATTGAATAACTTCTTCGACCGAATCGAGAAAGACGGTAAACTGGTGAAAGGAAACCGTGAAGATAGTCGAAACCTGCTGTTTGAATGGGAACGTTTGCAACTGCTAAAATGGAGAGTCCACAGTGTGGTACAAAACAGAACCGAATTGATTAAAGCAGAAATGGAAAACGTTGAATACCTGCTCGGTATGTTAGACACTTAGTGGATACGTTTATTTTACTGGGCTGAACCTTTTTAAACCCTACCCGACTGGATGTCACTTATTGGGACGTATTCTATTCGAATCCATAGGTTTCCTTGTTTGGAATTAGCGGAGGGTTTACGAACCAACCTGTGTTCTCAACTTAGATTTCGGGTCGAAATATAGATATCGAAATATGTACGTAGAAAATATTATAAATTATTCCTCGTGTCTGGGATAAAGCAGTGTAATGCGGGGATGTGAGCAACACATTACTTCAGTGTAACGCTTTATTATCCATTAAATAACGTGCGGTGTTGCCCATCACACGCTAGTGATCCTAATAACTCATTTGGATGAGAATACAATTGCGTTACCCAATCTTTCAAATCCTTTCGAGGTTTGGAATTCTAACTCTGAGTTTTGTTTTTCTCGAATTCAATAAGTATGGTTGAGAAAGCTTTTTCCAAAATATGATTCAAGATAATGAAAATTTATGGTCAACAAACAATTGACTTTACAATAAACACAGGGTAGAAATTAGATACATGACTAAAGTAATGCAAGATTAAGTGGAATGTTTTATCAGTACGTGGGGCAATATATGGATAAGTTCGCATGAACTCGTCAGGTTTCGATTTAAATAAACATATTCTCTTGGATTTTATCACGTCTCTAGGCAGCGAATTCCTAAACAGACCAGACACACGCTGAATGGAAATTCCTGCTGCATTTCTGTTTTGAAAAATAGTAACACGGAGATTATTACCGTCACCTGGGATCGATCGTACGCCGTCAGTGATGACAGAGAAGTTAGTAGCTGCTGCACCACGCAGCCAACATATGTTCACGATTTATCATTTATACTGCTCGTAAATTTTGTCTGAGATTAAAAGTTCGTTGTGCACCACGAATTATCTAATTCAAAATAACATGGTAGATCATTACAAACGAGGTCTACAAACGTGGTAAACAAATGATGTCACACGTCTTACCGCGAGTATGGTATTAGTTCATTCTACCGGTAAATACTGACTGCATTTCAAACTACTGGTGCTCACATCCCCATCCCGTACACACCACTACCGGTTTCTGGCTGTTTGCCGTCATCATGTGGAGACAGTAAGATGAGGTTCAGTGAGTCTTGAAACAGTGGAAAAGCAGTAAACAAAGTTAAACTTGTATGCCATTGTTATATAAGGTTCTTACAAACAAACACAATGTTCAAATACAGAATCTCAAACTGATTCCTGGCCAAGCGCTCGAGGCGCATAAAAAGACCAATGCATTGTGTTGCTCACAATGCATTGTGTTGCCGTCATCAGGTGGAGACAATAAGATCAGGTTCAGTGAGCCTTGAAACAGTGGAAAAGCATTTTAGCGACTCCTGAACAGAAATAAATGGCGCGTTTTGTGGCGTATCTTTTTATAAATCGTTTAAATAAGAATTTATGAATATTTTTAACCTGAATATCATTGCACGGTTCAAGTGTTATGCTTAGGTCTTGATTTAGATTTGTTTTATAAATCCAAGTCTTAAAAATAAAAACACGTGTTGGCGTTTGACCTTGAAAAATGCAAAACTTTTCTCAAGATATTCATGTAAATACGAATTCGTATCACATTTTGACAGTCGCTTTTCGTGACTAAATGCAGGACTATTCGCTCCTGAACACATGAACTATGAAATAGAAAATCCTCCAGATCAACCGACATTGATTGAGATGACAAGAGCGGCAATTAATTTGCTTTCTCAAAGACCGAGGGGCTACTTTTTGGTGATCGAGGGAGGACGGATCGACCACGCCCATCATGCGAATCAAGCGAAGTGAGTACATTTCTAATCACGCGTTCAAATCGGTTAAAGTTTAATTGTTACAATACCACATATTGGATGGCACATGTAAATACATGGGGTCAAGATGTATAGTTTACTCCGAGGCATGGGTTCCACTTTCAAAGCTGTAATGGTGTAGAATATATAGGTTCAATGCTTAGATGGGTCGACATGAATTTGTCCAAATTCGATTTGAATATATCCAAGTTGGGTGATTGTGCAACATTAGAGCGTAGGGAGTTCCAGGTAAAACATACACCTAAAGAATAAAAATACCTTCGACAGTTCAGTCTCGAGTCGGGAATAACTACTGAATAGTCGTGACTCCGGCTGGTTCTGGGTGGTAGTCGCGTGAATAGTTTATTTAGGGGATGGTTGGGGGTATGTAGTATATTGAACATAAGAATCAAATCACCTCGAAGACGGCGGTAGCGAGAGTCGAAGAGATTGAGACTTGCAATACGATCTTCGTATTGTTTGTGATTTAAACCACAGACGAGTTTGCTGGTCCAATGATATATTCTTTGCAAGATGCTTAAGTCCTTCTGTAGCCAGGGTGACCGAGACTGAACCACATTCTCCATGGTTGTCCTTAAGTACGTGTTAATTATGCGATGAACAGTTTGCTCCGTGAAACTCCCGAACACGCGTTTTAGCATAACCACTACTCTTGACGTCTTTTCATAGACAGCTGTGGCATTGTGACGGTTTCAACGTGCTTCTCACCCACACACTCAAGACCTTTTACATGTCAGTGCTTTCAAGAATATGGAAACCAAGGGTGTAAGAGAACTCAAAATGTGTTCCAACAGTCAATACCTTGCATTTTCTGACATTGAAAGGGAGTTCATTTCTAACTGACAAGTCCTGTAAGGCATCGAGGTCCAGCTGAAGCTGCCTGCAATCCTCAGTTGTGCGTAATCGTCCACACAGCTTGATCTCATCCGTAACTAACAAGAATTTGTAGCGAACAAGTTTAGGTAGGTCGTTTACATAGATCAGAAAAAGAATTTGTCCGAGCACTGATCCCTGCGGCACTCCACTCGTTACTGCTATGGGTCGTGACAAAGCACCATCAACCCTTACTCGAATGACACGGTCGCAGAGATAATCCTCCAACCAGGCTAGTAATAAGCCCTTGATGCCACATTGCTCTATTTTTTGTAGTAACAGACTGTTGTCACGATCGAATGCTCTTGACATATCAAGATAATACGCGTGTATGGTGAGACCTTTGTCTACAGCTTGTGTCCAGTCATCGAGGAAGAGCAGAAGGTTTGAAAGGCAAGAGTGTCTTTTTATGAAGCCGTATTGTTCGACTGCGAGCAAGCAATTGTCTTACAGATGTTTGTGATGCCGTTTGCTACGAGGCGCTCCATCACCGGTAGTAGTGTTACTGGTTGATAGTTGGATACTTCGGAACGGTTTCCTCCTTTGTAGATGTGGGTAATAATGTCACAATTCCAATCACAAGGAACGAAACTTTAAATTAAAGATAGGTTAAACAAGTAGGCGAGGGGCGTACACAAAGTATAAACACAGTTTTTGAGAATCAGCGGGATTATTTCGTCAGCTTCTGGAAATTTTTTCGTGTTGAGATTTAGAAATGTGCGGAGGACACTGTCCGAGGTAATAGTTAGTTGTTCTAAAACGTTTTCGGATGAGAATACGGGAGTTAAGGGATAGGTAACGGTGGTTGATTTACTTTTAAGCAAATGCACTCATTGTGGAAGATATGAGGCCTAAATGGTGTTTACCTTACTTAATGACACCATTTCATCGTAAAACGCGCAGAGTACACACGTTCATAATTACTTGAACGGCTGTATGTTAGACATATACCAAACCGAACTACTGCTTGTATTTTTATTCAGTGTCTGTGGCTTGTTTAGAATTTGCTATCTGTGAATTTATTAAAATCCAGTAGTTTAGCTTTATTTAAATCAAAACTTGACAATTATTTAGGAGCCAATACTGCTATTCCCATACCTACTGATAAATCAGTTCTCTGTTTTACCCAAGTCAATAGGACCAATTCATGTTCGCGTCTACGGTGAAGAGTCTTTCGAATTTAGTTTGCAAAGAGTAGTCACGCAAGGCCCAGTTCTGTTCAACTATGAACAGCATTATGAACCAGGCATTAACGGACTATTAAGATGTTCAAATATAAACGGATCACTGGATTTCAGATCACGACTACGCGGACGATGTAGTTGTTTTTGGTGAAAATGGCGAAATACCGCAAAGGCTTTCAGATCGCTTTATTACCTCCGCTGCAGAAGTCGGCCTCGAAATAAACGCAGCAAAAATTGAGATATTTTTACACCGTTACACTCGGCGTCCAGCAAGTGAATGTCAAGGGCTGTCCGATCGAATATGTTCTAGTCTTCAAATACCTCGGTTCTAGTATGTTGCCTAATGGTCAGGCGAAATATGAAGTGAAGTTAATGGTTGATCGTGCGCGTATTGCGTTTTTGCAGCTAAAATGCGCCCTTTGAAACAGGCCTGGGATTAGCCTCAAGACTAAAATATTTGTTTACGAAGCAGCGATCCGCTCTGTCCTGCTTTATGGAGGTAAGACGTGTCCGCTGAGGTCACAAGATGCACGGTCCTTATAAGTGTTCGACTATTGATGTCTTCGGGTAATCTTGGGCGACCGATGTACTGACCAGGTATCTAACGATGCCATTCGGGTGCGATGCAACGTAATAATTCCACTTTGCGTTCAAATCCAACGGCGATGACTGTACTTGTTTGTCCAAGTTCTCTGACAGACAGACACAGCTCTAACGAAACTCGTCCTCGACCCTAGACTCGCTCGTACTTGGCGTCGGCGACAAGACGGTCAAGTGAAGACCTGGTTATCAACGGTGAAGGTGGACGTAGACGCCCCGGGATTGCGTAGCGTCTACGGCGTTCAAGATCGACTGAATCACGATCTGCAACGATCTCGCCTCCAATCGTCGCGCGTGGGCTAGCGTGGTTCGAGACATCAGTGAAGCCGGCTAATCCACCAGTGGAGCTAGTCGCACAAAAGTTAAATAGTAAAGTAAGTCGACAATTGAGTAGACCATACGCTTGTAATGGAGCCAAACCACAATTACTCTCTTCGCAGTCCTTTGTATAGAAGGTTGTCTATGTACAAGTTATAATGAGGCTAAACAACCCCACAATGTATACGCACATAACACGTGCCAACTATTTGTATAAGCCTAATGTAACTAACTTATCACCACACATTGTGCCGGTATCGTAGAAAACGTCTACAAGATGGTTAAGCGACACTTAATTCAATCAATTAGAGACACAATATGATTACTTCTGGGAATATTAAAAATGTTTCAAAAAGGCTTTCTATGAGGTTATCGACGAATTATGAAAAAGGATACATGGTCTTTTGATGAGCAATATCCATTTTCAAATGATTCGGTACGTGGTATTCTGTTCCTTCACAAACCTGTGCCTTGTTTTCAGATGCAAAAATTTGACAAATGCTTTGAACAAATAGTGCGACGCTAAACCATAATTTGAAATTTGAGAAAATTTCATGGAGCAGCGGAAAACGTTATACTAACACGAGTGGAAATCGATGCGCCTTTGTCACAACTTAAAGCCGAGGGGCGATTGATATCAGTGATATTTACTGAAGGTATCAAGCAAAATCCTAAACAAGTTCACTAACTGTGCCGACTCGAAACCATTCGATTGTTAGAACGATCCGGTTGACCGAGAAATAATTGAATTACATTTACTCTTCGCTCATCAGGTATGCCCTAACGGAAACACTGGCATTCGAATCAGCTGTGAAGATGGCCGTTTCCATGACAAACAGGGAAGAAACATTGATCATTGTTACCGCAGATCATTCACATCCATATAACGTAGTCGGTGAAGCGGATCGCCAAAAAAGCGTATTGGACGTCGAAGACAAAATGAAGGTACAGACCGGAAAATGGTATAAATTGCAGTATTGAAAGTGACATTTCTTAAGAGCGTTGAAGTACGTGTGTATAATAAATTGACATTTTGCTAGGTTTTGGATGCGAAAACGTAAAGGATGACCAAAAATCCATATCTGCATGCCTTTCACCTGTATTATACGAACATGAGAAACTGAAATCACGTTTCCATAACATTTAACATCTACAAGGCATAGCCAAAACTGACAGTAGCTTGGGATTTTATTAGGCTATTTTGTATCAAAAATAGGCGGATGATAGCTTGGTGTTCGAAAGTAAAATTTGCCGGTTTGTGTCAAACGAATTTAATTAAATTAACTCAGAATGCAATGACTGTCAAGCAGAACAACGAAATTCGGGAAAGCTAAGGTGTACGAGTCTTTTACAGACAATCAGACTGCGAGTGCTCATAAGACTGGAGATTATCCCCGATTTCTTTAACTCAAAGACTAATAGATGAGATGATTTCACACACTGGACAGGGCACTCGGCTGTCCGTTATTTTCCCAATTATCTTCAGTAATCATTATACTCTCGGGAATAGTGAGTATCTGAGTTGGGCACATTTCACGAAATGTGCAGCTGAGCTGGGATTCGATCCCCACCCATCGTTAAAAAGTAAAGCACCTTAGCCACTGCGGCTCTGATGAACTACAGTATGAATTTTGCTAAGAAAATCAGGTGAATCCCAAGTCAACAAAACAAAAATGATGAAAGATCCAAGCTCACTTTTTATTTCAATAAAAAAACATTATTTGATTTTAGATGGCGTATGATTAATACCTGATTTATAAGCGGTAGGTAAAAGTAGAAACGTTGTTAAAACCGAATGAGTCTAGTTCAAATTCGCTTCATCTTCTGTAGAATTTTGAACAAATATTATTCACGCTGTCATCTTAGTTCATCAGAGCTGCTCTTCAGAATAGTGTTCTGATGCAGCAGCATTTTCGGATTCTCGGGCACGCTGTGAAAACCAAGTAATTGATCCGTGCGTGAACTCCTCCAGTAAATATAGGTCCCCAATTTTAATTCCCTTGTGCGTCTTATGTGAACATCCAAAAATGATTCGTTCAGTTATCTTCATAATCGCGGATCAATATTTTCGGTCATACCAATGGCGAAGCGATTTGTAACAAACTTTGAATAACTTTTTCAGTAACTAATTTGCAAAGCGGTGATCTGATAATGGTTCCTGGAATCTCACAAACAATCAAGTTTTGCGGTATCAGCAAGCGAGCTTCCGTGCGACGTTTACTGTCTTGTCTCATAACATGCCTTTTATCATTCCAATTGACAACCGCACAATTTTACTTACGCACTGAAAGGATGCTCACAGCCAAACCGCCAACGAACTGAAGCAAAGTCTGGAGTGAAACTAGCTACCGCAACATCGGATCGCAGAGACCCCATCCTGAAAAGGGCTGGTAGTAGTTACTTATGCCCTATAATTAGCTATGCGATGTGGATTCTTAACTCTTGCGATGGTGCAATCAAAACTCAAAATGTCACGGGGTATAGTTGCACGATGCAGGAGAGCAAAACCTGCAAGATGATATCACACATGCACAATCAAAAGACTTACCTCGAAGTACCGCAGAAAAAATACGAGTTTAGTTTCAAAAAATGTTTCGATGCCTCCAAAGGACAGATTATGCCAATAGACCTAATGCTTGTAGATGCAATTGAGGAATTTACAATAATTGTAAGCTTGCTCACGACATGACAAGGGAGTCCAACTAGAGATAGATGTTATCATAATTTAGTTCGTACTCTGTACTTAAAAGGCTAATAAAGAATCACATAACGCAAGTTTGTCACCGTGTTAGAGACCAGCGAACGATAAACGACGGTTCCTGAAAGAGCAAGTGACTGTGTTAATAGGTAGAATGTACTTGATAGTGCGGCTGTGCATCAGATAAAGTTTACTTTTTTCGATAATATTTAATTGAGGTATGGAACAGTGGCTCAACGTTAGCTAAGGTGCCGCTCATTTAGAGATGGCACCAAGGATACAATAATTTTAGGTTGAGCTCGCTCAGAAATGAAGTATTATGTGTCAATATAATTTGAATAAATCACTATTGAGGTAAAAAAGATTTATGTCAGTTTGAAACGCACAACGAAATTCAAACACTATTCAACCCATGCATGATGTTTATCCGACCGGTAAATGAAACTACATCCTATCAACCTTTCAGGATAAATTAATTGTTTGCAGTTTGCTTTTCATGATAACGATCTTAAGACCGTTTGTCCCTTTGAAACTGAAGCGCAATGATTGTTCTCTTTTGTTGTCTACCATAGGCCAAAGACGACATGGCATATCTGTTGTCGGCGTACGCCAATGGTCCGGGTGCAGGAATCAATCAGACGAGATGGAACCCTCAAGTTCCCCAACGTTTTGACAACTCGTTTCAGCAACAAGCCCTCGTACCGTTGAAATATTCCACCCATTCTGCAGAAGATGTGCCATGCTACGCCATCGGACCGTATAGTGACCTCTTCGGGCAAACATTCGACAATACATTCATGGCCTATGCGACCATGTTTGCTTTGTGTTTGAAGCCGTATGAGAATGCACCACATTGTGTAAGAAAGAATGGCGCAATTGCAACAATGTGGCCAAGATTCTGGGTGTTGACAACACATTTAATGTTGAGAATGATGCAAAAATACCTTGAAAAATGAACGCGTTAACTCATTCGCAAATGCTCAGATAAAAAACGTTGCATGTCGAACGGATTGTTTTCACTGTGATCAAGAACTTTTTGCGATCACATTTTGACGTTACCCCCAAACTTAACACCTGATTCAAAGTTTTAATGGTAGGAAAAGCAAATACTTTAGTTACCATAGCTTAAAACGTTTCTGTTTCCTTTTTAGGCTGTTATGATCAATCCTATTGACCATCGAGGATTTGGTGGCGCTGACTAATGGAAAAAGCAAAAGAATAGCCTTTGATACCGAAAAGGGAATCACAGAAGATCAGTTAAACATTAACAATGAACATCCCCAACACTTTCATTGAAGCATTACATTAAAATAACTAGTTGAGTATCACCATTGTGAAGCGAGATATCTATGGAGAAATAGGCTCGGACCAGACGGCCAACGTTTGTCAGCATCTCAAAAACACCCCACCAATGAAACCACGTGAATCGTCGTAGCGAAACCTCATGACGTTCACTGAAACGCATTAAAGCGGACACCAGACAGGCACATGTAGATAAAATCAGAGTCAACAACAACATTGTTTCACATCATAGCGTATAAACAGTGATTGATGTAAAAGGTATAAGGTAAAAGTTATAATATAATAAGTGCGAGAAAAGATTGCTGAATCATTCATGCCGTATATTCCTTTGATTGTGGTAACGACCATGGTCCGCAGAGAATTCCTAAGTGTAGTCAACATTGAGTGTTCATGTGAAACAGCTATATTATTCAGTCAGTTGTTATTCA
>JACCGJ010000468.1:0-62711 GCA_013407085.1 Atriophallophorus winterbourni | reverse complement strand
TTTGGATGAGAATACAATTGCGTTACCCAATCTTTCAAATCCTTTCGAGGTTTGGAATTCTAACTCTGAGTTTTGTTTTTCTCGAATTCAATAAGTATGGTTGAGAAAGCTTTTTCCAAAATATGATTCAAGATAATGAAAATTTATGGTCAACAAACAATTGACTTTACAATAAACACAGGGTAGAAATTAGATACATGACTAAAGTAATGCAAGATTAAGTGGAATGTTTTATCAGTACGTGGGGCAATATATGGATAAGTTCGCATGAACTCGTCAGGTTTCGATTTAAATAAACATATTCTCTTGGATTTTATCACGTCTCTAGGCAGCGAATTCCTAAACAGACCAGACACACGCTGAATGGAAATTCCTGCTGCATTTCTGTTTTGAAAAATAGTAACACGGAGATTATTACCGTCACCTGGGATCGATCGTACGCCGTCAGTGATGACAGAGAAGTTAGTAGCTGCTGCACCACGCAGCCAACATATGTTCACGATTTATCATTTATACTGCTCGTAAATTTTGTCTGAGATTAAAAGTTCGTTGTGCACCACGAATTATCTAATTCAAAATAACATGGTAGATCATTACAAACGAGGTCTACAAACGTGGTAAACAAATGATGTCACACGTCTTACCGCGAGTATGGTATTAGTTCATTCTACCGGTAAATACTGACTGCATTTCAAACTACTGGTGCTCACATCCCCATCCCGTACACACCACTACCGGTTTCTGGCTGTTTGCCGTCATCATGTGGAGACAGTAAGATGAGGTTCAGTGAGTCTTGAAACAGTGGAAAAGCAGTAAACAAAGTTAAACTTGTATGCCATTGTTATATAAGGTTCTTACAAACAAACACAATGTTCAAATACAGAATCTCAAACTGATTCCTGGCCAAGCGCTCGAGGCGCATAAAAAGACCAATGCATTGTGTTGCTCACAATGCATTGTGTTGCCGTCATCAGGTGGAGACAATAAGATCAGGTTCAGTGAGCCTTGAAACAGTGGAAAAGCATTTTAGCGACTCCTGAACAGAAATAAATGGCGCGTTTTGTGGCGTATCTTTTTATAAATCGTTTAAATAAGAATTTATGAATATTTTTAACCTGAATATCATTGCACGGTTCAAGTGTTATGCTTAGGTCTTGATTTAGATTTGTTTTATAAATCCAAGTCTTAAAAATAAAAACACGTGTTGGCGTTTGACCTTGAAAAATGCAAAACTTTTCTCAAGATATTCATGTAAATACGAATTCGTATCACATTTTGACAGTCGCTTTTCGTGACTAAATGCAGGACTATTCGCTCCTGAACACATGAACTATGAAATAGAAAATCCTCCAGATCAACCGACATTGATTGAGATGACAAGAGCGGCAATTAATTTGCTTTCTCAAAGACCGAGGGGCTACTTTTTGGTGATCGAGGGAGGACGGATCGACCACGCCCATCATGCGAATCAAGCGAAGTGAGTACATTTCTAATCACGCGTTCAAATCGGTTAAAGTTTAATTGTTACAATACCACATATTGGATGGCACATGTAAATACATGGGGTCAAGATGTATAGTTTACTCCGAGGCATGGGTTCCACTTTCAAAGCTGTAATGGTGTAGAATATATAGGTTCAATGCTTAGATGGGTCGACATGAATTTGTCCAAATTCGATTTGAATATATCCAAGTTGGGTGATTGTGCAACATTAGAGCGTAGGGAGTTCCAGGTAAAACATACACCTAAAGAATAAAAATACCTTCGACAGTTCAGTCTCGAGTCGGGAATAACTACTGAATAGTCGTGACTCCGGCTGGTTCTGGGTGGTAGTCGCGTGAATAGTTTATTTAGGGGATGGTTGGGGGTATGTAGTATATTGAACATAAGAATCAAATCACCTCGAAGACGGCGGTAGCGAGAGTCGAAGAGATTGAGACTTGCAATACGATCTTCGTATTGTTTGTGATTTAAACCACAGACGAGTTTGCTGGTCCAATGATATATTCTTTGCAAGATGCTTAAGTCCTTCTGTAGCCAGGGTGACCGAGACTGAACCACATTCTCCATGGTTGTCCTTAAGTACGTGTTAATTATGCGATGAACAGTTTGCTCCGTGAAACTCCCGAACACGCGTTTTAGCATAACCACTACTCTTGACGTCTTTTCATAGACAGCTGTGGCATTGTGACGGTTTCAACGTGCTTCTCACCCACACACTCAAGACCTTTTACATGTCAGTGCTTTCAAGAATATGGAAAGCAAGGGTGTAAGAGAACTCAAAATGTGTTCCAACAGTCAATACCTTGCATTTTCTGACATTGAAAGGGAGTTCATTTCTATCTGACATGTCCTGTAAGGCATCGAGGTCCAGCTGAAGCTGCCTGCAATCCTCAGTTGTGCGTAATCGTCCACACAGCTTGATGTCATCCGTAACTAACAAGAATTTGCTGCGAAGAAGTTTAGGTAGGTCGTTTACATAGATCAGAAAAAGAATTTGTCCAAGCACTGATCCCTGCGGCACTCCACACGTTCTGGGCTATGGTTCGTGTACAAGCACCATCACCCTTACCGATACACGGGCGCAGAGATAATCCTCCAAACCAGGCTAGTAATGCCCTTGATGGCCCCATTGCTGCTAATTTTTTGTAGGTAACGGAGAAGACTGTTTGGCACTATCGAATGCCTTCTTGACATACCAAGATATACGTGGTGTATGGTGATAGCCTTTTGTCTACAGGCTTGTTGCCAGTCATCAGGGAGAGTCAGAAGGTTTTGAAGGGGCAAAGTGTCTTTTTTTATGAAGCCGTATTGTTCGACTGCGAGCAAGCAATTGTCTTACAGATGTTTGTGATGCCGTTTGCTACGAGGCGCTCCATCACTTTAGAGATCACCGGTAGTAGTGTTACTGGTCGATAGTTGGAATACTTCGGAACGGTTTTCCTCCTTTGTAGATGTGGGTAATAATGTCACAATTCCAATCACAAGGAACGAAACTTTAAATTAAAGATAGGTTAAACAAGTAGGCGAGGGGCGTACACAAAGTATAAACACAGTTTTTTGAGAATCAGCGGGATTATTTCGTCAGCTTCTGGAGAATTTTTTCGTGTTGAGATTTAGAAATGTGCGGAGGACACTGTCCGAGGTAATAGTTAGTTGTTCTAAAACGTTTTCGGATGAGAATACGGGAGTTAAGGGATAGGTAACGGTGGTTGATTTACTTTTAAACAACTGCGCTCATTGTGGAAGATATGAGGCCTAAATGGTGTTTACCTTACTTAATGACACCATTTCATCGTAAAACGCGCAGAGTACACACGTTCATAATTACTTGAACGGCTGTATGTTAGACATATACCAAACCGAACTACTGCTTGTATTTTTATTCAGTGTCTGTGGCTTGTTTAGAATTTGCTATCTGTGAATTTATTAAAATCCAGTAGTTTAGCTTTATTTAAATCAAAACTTGACAATTATTTAGGAGCCAATACTGCTATTCCCATACCTACTGATAAATCAGTTCTCTGTTTTACCCAAGTCAATAGGACCAATTCATGTTCGCGTCTACGGTGAAGAGTCTTTCGAATTTAGTTTGCAAAGAGTAGTCACGCAAGGCCCAGTTCTGTTCAACTATGAACAGCATTATGAACCAGGCATTAACGGACTATTAAGATGTTCAAATATAAACGGATCACTGGATTTCAGATCACGACTACGCGGACGATGTAGTTGTTTTTGGTGAAAATGGCGAAATACCGCAAAGGCTTTCAGATCGCTTTATTACCTCCGCTGCAGAAGTCGGCCTCGAAATAAACGCAGCAAAAATTGAGATATTTTTACACCGTTACACTCGGCGTCCAGCAAGTGAATGTCAAGGGCTGTCCGATCGAATATGTTCTAGTCTTCAAATACCTCGGTTCTAGTATGTTGCCTAATGGTCAGGCGAAATATGAAGTGAAGTTAATGGTTGATCGTGCGCGTATTGCGTTTTTGCAGCTAAAATGCGCCCTTTGAAACAGGCCTGGGATTAGCCTCAAGACTAAAATATTTGTTTACGAAGCAGCGATCCGCTCTGTCCTGCTTTATGGAGGTAAGACGTGTCCGCTGAGGTCACAAGATGCACGGTCCTTATAAGTGTTCGACTATTGATGTCTTCGGGTAATCTTGGGCGACCGATGTACTGACCAGGTATCTAACGATGCCATTCGGGTGCGATGCAACGTAATAATTCCACTTTGCGTTCAAATCCAACGGCGATGACTGTACTTGTTTGTCCAAGTTCTCTGACAGACAGACACAGCTCTAACGAAACTCGTCCTCGACCCTAGACTCGCTCGTACTTGGCGTCGGCGACAAGACGGTCAAGTGAAGACCTGGTTATCAACGGTGAAGGTGGACGTAGACGCCCCGGGATTGCGTAGCGTCTACGGCGTTCAAGATCGACTGAATCACGATCTGCAACGATCTCGCCTCCAATCGTCGCGCGTGGGCTAGCGTGGTTCGAGACATCAGTGAAGCCGGCTAATCCACCAGTGGAGCTAGTCGCACAAAAGTTAAATAGTAAAGTAAGTCGACAATTGAGTAGACCATACGCTTGTAATGGAGCCAAACCACAATTACTCTCTTCGCAGTCCTTTGTATAGAAGGTTGTCTATGTACAAGTTATAATGAGGCTAAACAACCCCACAATGTACACGCACATAACACGTGCCAACTATTTGTATAAGCCTAATGTAACTAATTTATCACCACACATTGTGCCGGTATCGTAGAAAGCGTCTACAAGATGGTTAAGCGACACTTAATTCAATCAATTAGAGACACAACATGATTACTTCTGGGAATGCTAAAAATGTTTCAAAAAGGCTTTCTATTAGGTTATCGACAAATTATGAAAAAGGATACATGGTCTTTTGATGAGCAATATCCATTTTCAAATGATTCGGTACGTGGTATTCTGTTCCTTCACAAACCTGTGCCTTGTTTTTAGATGCAAAAATTTGACAAATGCTTTGAACAAATGCTAAACCATAATTTGAAATTTGAGAAAATTTCATGGAGCAGCGGAGAACGTTATACTAACACGAGTGGAAATCTATGCGCCTTTGTCACAACTTAAAGCCGAGGGGCGATCGATATCAGTGATATTTACTGAAGGTATCAAGCAAAATCCTAAACAAGTTCACTAACTGTGCCGACTTGAAACCATTCGATTGTTAGAACGATCCGGTTGACCGTGAAATAATTGAATTACATTTACTCTTCGCTCATCAGGTATGCCCTAACGGAAACACTGGCATTCGAATCAGCTGTGAAGATGGCCGTTTCCATGACAAACAGGGAAGAAACATTGATCATTGTTACCGCAGATCATTCACATCCATATAACGTAGTCGGTGAAGCGGATCGTCAAAAAAGCGTATTGGACGTCGAAGACAAAATGAAGGTACAGAACGGAAGATGGTATAAATTGCAGTATTGAAAGTGACATTTCCTAAGAGCGTTGAAGTACGTGTGTATAATAAATTGACATTTTGCTAGGTTTTGGATGCGAAAACGTAAAGGATGACCAAAAATCCATATCTGCATGCCTTTCACCTGTATTATAAGAACATGAGAAACTGAAATCACGTTTCCATAACATTTAACATCTACAAGGCATAGCCAAAACGGACAGTAGCTTGGGATTTTATTAGGCTATTTTGTATCAAAAATAGGCTGATGATAGATTGGTGTTCGAAAGTAAAATTTGCCGGTTTGTGTCAATCGAATTTAATTAAATTAACTCAGAATGCAATGACTGTCAAGCAGAACGACGAAATTTGGGAAAGCTAATGTGTACGAGTCTTTTACAGACTATCAGACTGCGAGTGCTCATAAGACTGGAGATTATCCCCGATTTCTTTAACTCAAAGACTAATAGATGAGATGATTTCACACACTGGACAGGGCACTAGGCTGGCCATTATTTTCCAAATTATCTACAGCATTCATTTTACTCCACGGAATAGTGAGTATCTGATTTGGGCACATTTCACGAAATGTTCAGCTGAGATGGGATTCGATCCCCATCCATCGTTAAAAAGTAGAGCACCTTACCCACTGTGGCGCTGATGAAGTAGAGTATGAATTTTGCTAACAAAATCAGGTGAATCCCAGGTCAACAAAACAAAAATGATGAAAGATAAAAGCTTACTTCTTTATTTCAACAAAAACATTATTTGATTTTAGATGGCGTATGATTAAAACCTGATTTATAAGCGGTAGGTATAAGTAGAAACGTAGTTAAAACTTTGGATAACTTTTTCAGTAACTAATTTGCAAGCGGTGATCTCATAATGGTTCCTGGAATCTCACAAACAACAATCAAGTTTTGCGGTATCAGCAAGAGAGCTTCCGTGCGACGTCTTGTCTCATTCCAATTGACAACCGCACATTTTTATTTAGGCACTGAAAGGATGCTCACAACCAAATCGCCAACGAACTGAAGCAAAGTCTGGAGTGAAACTAGCTACCGCAACATCGGATCGCATGGACCCCATCCTGAGAAGGGCTGGTAGTAGTTAGTTATGCCCTATAATTATTCTATGCGATGGTTTAATCCAACACTCAAAATGTCACAGGGTATAGTTGCTTCATGCAGGAGAGCAAAACCTGCAAGATGATATCACACATGCACAATCAAAAGACTTACCTCGAAGTACCACAGAAAAAAATACGAGTTTAGTTTCAAAAAAATGTTTCGATGCCTCCAAAGGACAGATTATGCCAATAGACCTAATGCTTGTAGATGCAATTGAGGAATTTACAATAATTGTAAGCTTGCTCACGACATGACAAGGGAGTCCAACTAGAGATAGATGTTAATATAATTTAGTTCGTACTCTGTACTTAAAAGGCTAATAAAGAATCGCATAACGCGATAAACGACGGTTCCTGAAAGAGCAAGTGACTGTGTTAATAGGTAGAATGTACTTGATAGTGCGGCTGTGCATCAGATAAAGTTTACTTTTTTCGATAATATTTAATTGAGGTAAGGAACAGTGGCTTAACGTTAGGCAAGGTGCTGCTCATTTTGAGATGGCAGCAAGGATACTATAAATTTAGGTTGAGCTCGCTCAAAAATGAAGTATTATGTGTCAATATAATTTGAATATATCACTATTGGGTTAAAAAAATTAATGTCAGTTTGCAAGCGCACAACGAAATTCAAACACCATTCAATCCATGAATGATGTTTATCCGACCGGTAATGAAATTTTACCAACCCATCTGGATAAATTAATTGTTTGCAGTTTCATTTTCATGATAACGGTGCTAAGACCGTTTGTCCTTTTAAAATGAAGCGCAATGATTGTTCTCTCTTGTTGTCCACCATAGGCCAAAGACGACATGGCATATCTGTTGTCGGCGTACGCCAATGGTCCGGGTGCAGGAATCAATCAGACGAGATCGAACCCTGAAGTTCCCCAACGTTTTGACAACTTGTTTCAGCAACAAGCCCTCGTACCGTTGAAATATTCCACCCATTCTGCAGAAGATGTGCCATGCTACGCAATCGGACCGTATAGTGACCTCTTCGGGCAAACATTCGACAATACATTCATGGCCTATGCGACCATGTTTGCTTTGTGTTTGAAGCCGTATGAGAATGCACCACATTGTGTAAGAAAGAATGGCGCAATTGCAACAATGTGGCCAAGATTCTGGGTGTTGACAACACATTTAATATTGCGAATGATGCAAAAATACCTTGAAAAATGAACGTGTTACCTCATTCGCAAATGCTCAAATGATAAACGTTGCATGTCGAACGGGTTGTTTTCATTGCGATCAAATTTTGACGTTAGCCCCAAACTTAACACGTGATTCAAAGTTCAAAGTAATTCAAAGTTTTAATGGTAGGGAAAGCAAATACTTTAGAGTAGCCATAACTTAAAAAGTTTCTGTTTCCTTTTTGGGCTATGATCAATTCTACTGACCATCGAGAATTTGGTGGCGCTGACTAATAGAAAAAGCACAAAATAGCCTTTGATACCGAAAAGGGAATCACAGAAGATCGGTTAGACATTACCGATAAACATCCCCAACACTTTGATTATCAACATTGTGAAGCGAGATATCTATCGAGAAATAGGCTCGGACCAGGCGGGCAACGTTTGTAAGCATGTCAAAAGCACCCCACCAATGAAACCACGTGAATTACCGTAGTGAAACATGATGACATTCACTAAAACGCATTGTAGCAGACGTTTTTATGAACACCAGGCAGGCACATGTAGATGAAATCAGAGTCAACAACAACATTGTTTCACATCATGGCATATGATTGATGTAAAAGGTGACATAGAAAACATCCAACATCTTCATTAAAAATTATAATATAATAAGTGCGAGAAAACATTGCTGAATCACGCATGCCGTATATTCCTTTGATTGTGGTAACGACCATGGTCCGCATAGAATTCATAACACTGAGTGTTCATGTGAAACAGCTATATTATTCAGTCAGTTGTTATTCACCTAACGAGCATTTATTTGATTACAGAAGGCTTACAAATCCGTGGAATTTCAATCCACATCAGTAATATGAATATGCATTAGACCAGAATATCCAATGCATTATCATCGACGGAGTCTGCAACATTTCATAAATACAAAGAGATGATGGGTGGATGACAGTCTTCAAGCCCATGGAGCATTAGTGTCATTTTAAAGCATTTAATTTTGCAGGGCAAGCGATCAATATGCTTATCAATGACCAATGTAGTGTACAAAATTCCGCATTTGCATGCAGTTCCAGCACACAACCCACGACCGTTTTCGCGCTGTTTGTACTCATGTAGGGGCGGTACTATCACGATCCGCAGACCATAAAATGGTCTAGGCATGTGATTGAACAGCTTGATCGCACCGCGTTGACCAATGTACTGAATCGATCACTTACACACACCGTTGCATGAGAAATAATTTAACAGTTGTCCCCACGAGTTAATGATACGGTCAGGTTGTCCGGGTCTAGACATATACATGGAATATTAAAAACGGGAGAGAGACTCCAGTGTTTTCGCATGCAACTCAATCCCGGCGGCTGTTTAATATATCTCAGTGTCGCCTGCACAGAACAGAACTACTGTACCATATGTACTTGTGTCAATTATGTAAAATGAAATTTGAAACAAGGGTCGCATTATGGCTGTGGAATTATTCCGTTCAAATAAGCTGGTTTTCGAGAAGAACTAGTGACACAGCATATTGGAAAAATAGCCACTTGCTGGTCGCCTACATAATCAAGATATAGTCTCAATGGATGTATGATAACCAGATACTCAAACTAATAACCATTTGAAGCTGAAGTTGGTTAAAATTGGATCCGTCAATTTGAATTGTTTCATTGCACACAGATGCTGAACGTTATATCCCTAACTGATGAGCGGCATTTGCGATAGATAAGCTTGCCTTGCGCAAGTTAAAAATCTCATAAATTTAAGAGAGATATTATGCTTTTCTCCCACAAGTGTAACACAATTGTTTCAACCGAGAAACAAACGAATGCTCGAGATATAAGTATAAACCTGGAAGCCCCGTAGACCGATTCAGGATTTACAGTAAAAAAGCGAATGGCTGTACAATACTACAGGACATACGTATAGAAGTAAAACAAATCGTCTCCTCAATGGTTGCGTCTATGTGATTCAAATGTGGAGCAAAATTACTTTCAATTGTGACATAGAGAGAGGAAATTTCGACCGATTAAGCCTTAAAAAACACGCGAATCCTGGTCAAACTATTCCAGTCTGGTTAGTAGAAACACCATAAAACCGGTAGATTTGTGAGCGCAAATACGGATAGGGTTCAAGCAGTGCGATTCACGGTAAGCAAACTTTGAAACAGGAACACGAGGCGTACGAATTTGCGATAGCGATATTATGATCAAAATGGTGAGGGAATTTTTGTTTATTTTGACGAGCTCAGAAATATTTAACCATTCCCTGTTGGTACCAACTTTATGCAGTGCCGCACAGTCAGAGACTGCCCGTGGACTGAGATACTGTCAGGTTGCCCAGGTCTAGACAGATATGAGAAAGAAAATGGAACAGGAACTGGGAGTGAGGCTCCAGCCGGTTTCAGCATGCAGCTCACTACCTGTGGCCAATCAATTTAGCAGGATGTTAACCGCACAGCACAAAGTACCCACATAAAGGTGATTTGTACATTGCATGAATTGCTGGCATTATTCTGATCCAATTGAAATAGAAAGCATTATGGTTTTCAGATATCGGTCATTTCAAACATGTTAACATTTTACTTATAGGTTCCTTACGAGAATATATTTGCCAACAATCTTGTGAGAAACATTAGGGAACCAATAAAATATTGTACAAGGATACAAATGTTGGGCATAATTGCGCCTGGTCGAAACCGGTCATACTTTTTTGACCAATGTACTTGCATATATATATATCTATATATATATTATATTATATATATATTATCTATATATATAATATGACAGTTTGACAGTTGCCTCCAAAGTCTAACTACACATGTACTTAAGCAATATATTTCCATGAAAAGAAATTGATACGCAATCATTATGTAATGTTTCACGTCTTCATGGTAAGATTAATCAGGAGTGGTAAATGTAACTTTACATTGTTAGGTTCGCAGTTCTTATTCAAACGCTTGGTCTGACGACGATTCAGTATGACAGGATAAAAGGTGCTCGAATAGATTGCACCCAAATCTCTTCATGTTGTTTCAAATGCATGATCAGTTCCAAGCGCACTCCGGTCAATTATTTTTGTAGAGTATTGTTTGCAGTTAATCATCCTTTCCCATCATTTTGCAGCGTGAGAGGCAGCTCTACCACCAAACATGTAACAAATGATTCACCAAGTTGGTTCTCAATTATCTTGTGCTATCATGTCTACTCGGATGAGTGAACAGCGTTATGATGCACCACTTTTGTGTACTACGGGCTGTTTGCTAATTAAGTACATAATTTGACCCGTGTCGTTCCCTAGCTGTTGAATCATCTTTCAAGGATTTCGGAGTCTGTCCTCCAAATGCTCACATCAACAAACAAGCATCAGCCTCGATATCCATTGCGCAGATAAACAAAGGAGAATTCTTATTCACAACAAGGAAGTTATCATCCATAATGTAAAAAGGCGAGGTTTTGGCTGAAACATAGACAATGTAATTCATTCATGGTTGGCTATGAATGCTTCTGCGTTCAATACTAACAGTATATATCGCACGGAATTTATTTCATCTACGTAAATTTTGATTTGTCGACAAGAAAAGATCGAGTATTTTAAGTAAGTTTCAGGCATTCGTAATATGAGTTGCGCTTATATACGACACTAATTTTTCGTTTCATTTTGTTCGATCCTACAATGAGAAGAGTGCACCTTGAGAAGAGTTGATAAATCTATTGATTTCGGACCCGGAAGGCATCTTAAATGTAATTTTATTAATGACAGAATGGATCCAGACAGTTCAGTATTAAGCTAAAGCATACCATACGAGCTGTTGATCAGAAGGGGACGTAACTTAAATAAAATGAATCCAAAAATATAGTGGTGTGGGATTAAGAGAAGAAAAAAATAAAATAAAATAAATATATTTACTATGTATAAAAGAGGTCGGTGCGGTGCCACAGATACGAAAGATAGTAGACGTCTGTATGTCCATGAGTCAAACGGGAGGTTGCGACGCGGTGAAAGGATTACATATGACCGAAGACTGGTCGCAGTTCAAGTGGACATTGAACACAACAGCCGGAATACCATTGATTGTCATCACAGTCTGCGATTGCACGGTATACTTGATAGAATCCACGCCACCAGAGAGCTCACGAAAAATCTGTTTCTATGGTTACGAAACCAAATATGGGGTTAGAAATAACTCACTACATCTGGTCGATTATAGGTCACCGTATCACGCGGATGAGCGTATTCATTGTGTATAAACTTGAAGGCATGTGAGCCCGATTTTACTCCGACTGGAGTGGAAATCTGAATGAATTCAAAGAAATTAAATTGAATGACTACTGATTGTAAGCAAGTAATATTTACAACTAAAAATAATCACACCAGTCAAAATGATGGGAAACAAAAGTAAAAACACCGAAACTTTCTGTGCAATCACACAAGAAATAACGAGTTAGCAAAACGTGTTTTTTGACAGAATGGATGTAGCAAATGTAGTTAAGCCAATGGTAACCGTGAAAATCTGGTGACGTAACCACGGCAAAAATGCATAATTTTAAAATTATGAAATAACAGAGCGCGCAAATACGAATGCTGTAGAGTTACCCGTTCAGATGCCTGAACTATTTCATAATATAAACGTATTAAGTGGAAACCAATACAACACCACTCTGTCATTATTATGCGCATGAGCCGCGTTATTTGACAAAATTATCTACAACGTAGAGGTTGAAAGAACGAGAATAAAAGGGGATAAATCAGCGTGTCGATAGTTTTGTTTAAATGAAAACATTTTAGTGAATGCAATCGAATATCGAGTTTTTCTAAGAATCATATCAAATAGATTACAGCAGAGTGGTGTAGTTACGCGACACAATAAGCTCCATTCCATAATAAAGTATGTTTGTCACGAACTTGACGTTAGAACAACTTATCAGCTATACATTTCATAATAAACAAACCACGATAATGAACGGGTTGGACATCACTTAAGCCCCTGGAGAAAAAGTGAGATTGTTCATCTGGACTTTATATAGCTAACAATGAAGTCCACAGTTCTCAAAATGGCCTTAAAGTATAAAACAAGACAAGTATTTCAGACGGTGTCTGGTCACTTAATCTTGAAACACTTAATCCCCAGGGAAGGTAAGATAAGATAAGATATTTAAATGTGTGCAATGACTTTTGAATATGATACAAGTAGCAGGGGTCGAAGGACATTAATTTACATGGGAAACGAGTTTTGGTTCGATAAACAATCAAATAATGGCAATATTAATTGGAGATGTAGTAAGTTTGTCACACACACAAGTGTAGAGCGAGATTAGTTGCATCTAACGATGATATCGTACAATCACGAGTGCAACAAAGAAAAGGTTTTGGCGAAGAATGCGGTGGTTAAAATGAAGGAAAAAATGTTAGAAATTAATGCAACCCCTCTGCTTCACGGACTTCGGTCACATTCGGTTTGTCATTAGGCACTCTAATGGCATTACCTCAAAAAGTGCTATCACGCGGACACACAACAGGCATCAAAACAGTACAAGAAGGAAAGATCCAACATGCACTCTCCCGTCCCCCCAAGTGACGCCATGTTTGATGTTTCAAATAATAATGAAAACTTTAAGCTTGTGAAAAAGGGGATCAATTGCTTTTAACCTATAAGCTTTCGCATAAGCGCTCACCGTAAGGTTTGCACGCAAAACGCGTAATCGAAATTCATCGTCTTCCCTTCCCCAACCCCAGAATTGATTCGAAAATCCATTTAATGCCAAAAATCGAGCACGGGACAATATCACGATGCCACCGAAGAACAATTTGTACCAATAATAACGCGGGTGAAGCGCTGCCGGGATAAGGTGCAACGGTCCACCGTTGACTGGGTAAGAATAGTCTAAAGCGGGATCGATGGGTAACAAATCCACGTCATGCAGCGCGACATAATCGGTCTCGGAGAAGCAGGAAAGAGAACTGGGCTGATTTGATTTCTGGCAGGGATATTGTGTGAATGTCTGAGAAGGGCAAACGCAAAAGGATCGTCCAGATTCTAGTACACCGACATTTAACAAGGCACCTCTGTTGAACCTGAATATGCGAATAGATCAAGAGTGATTGAGTGCGATGAATAAGACCAGCGAGTTGTTCATTACAAAAAAGGCATCCGAGTGGTTGATTCTTTATGGTATGGTATGGTATGAAAGCACAAGCGTGATCCAGGCAAAGTGCCATATAGTCAGAGACTGCACGTGGGCTACTATACTGTCAGGTTGCCCAGGTCAAGACAGATATGAGGGCGGTTGATTCTTTGGGCCACAATGCGAGTATGAAACAGTGTAAATCATAACCAAAGCGGTGGGTTTAATTTGAATAGCATGAATGAAGATTAAATATTAGTTAATATCTTCCGACAGTGTTAAGAGAAGTATGCAGCCAAGTTTAGCTGAACGTTACATAATCAGCGGTGAGCGCACTGTGGACGATGAACAAATATGCCACCGGAACAGAATAACCTACCGCTCTGTGTTTTAATCAGCACAGACAATTGACCGTTTTCGACACCACAATTTTCAGACTGGCGAGATTTCGCGAACAAAGCATACCATCTTCATCTTTAGAGGGCAGATATCAGTTGGTATAATGAAAGCAGAACAATCATCCGGATGAATTTTAGTGAGTACGTAAAGCCAAGTTTGTAGCAGACAGAAGTAACTGGGCCCCACAAGCAGTTAGAAACCAGCTGACTGCTTAAACAGTACATCCAGTTTCTAGAAGACGGTAATGAGCGTATTATTGTAAAATATGGATTGGAATAAAATTGGGACTGATTGTCGTCAAAATAATGGAAAGAAATTTGCATGCAGCCGGTTTTTGGGTGACGTTGTGCATATGACACAGAAGCTCGTTAGACCACGGGTGATAATCAGAACAAGGAACCAGAATAAGAAGCATTGCACCCACCACCCGTGTTTGAACTTACCGCTAAACAGCCTATAATAAACCTACGGGTTTTGAGTCACACAGGCAAGACATTTTGGTTGATTCGCCCACCATGGCACTTCACTCAACAAGTCTTGCATGTCTTGTTGTAATTATCAATGTCAACTGACCTTGACCGGGTTGAACAGTATGGGGTAAATGTGGAATGCTGTGGAGGGCAAAAAGGCTAATGGATCTTGGATTAGACAACGTGACTTAAACCTGTTGGGCTTTCTATAGGCTGTTCAGTGACAAGCTCATCAAATATGTTAGCCGTGTTAGGCAAATAGACAAAACAAAATGTTCACAAATCTACGACGCAACGCATTCTGCAGTAATCTCACGCTAGCTAGAATTAAGTTTACATAACTTTCGAGAAAGAAGCGTGTCAAGTATCTAGGCGTAAACACTTCTGATAAATATAATCGGGCTCATCATCTAAACTAATAAAGTTCGTACTCGATTTCTAAGCTCTTCGTTTTATATCTCCTTGAGTTATGCAGAAACCGATTTATTATTTTAGGTTCTCTTGTAGATTAGCTCAAATTTTGTACCGTCCACCGACGGCACTAATTTCAAAACAATTTGAGTTGATCCAACGTTGTATCGAAATATGTTCACGAGCAAGTTCTCTTTCTTATGAAAACGTTTTGAAAGAGCAATTTTCCGCTTATCAAAATTAACTCAAAGACAACTTTTCACCCAATACAATACGGTCACATAGATGTCGAGAAATTCAAATAACCGATCAAATCACAACTTATCGCCTTCCAAAAGGTCTTTATATCGAAAGCCAAATATTCCATTGTGTCAAGATGTTTGTTAAAGGGAACTTTTAGTTGAAAAAACGTATGTTTCATGCAAAATATGTATACATAAAGTATTGTGGTGCACACATCCCCATCCCTTACACACCACTGACTATTTGCCGTCATCAGGTGGAGACAGTATACATATCGTTTTTTTAGAACCTTAGTCATTAGTTAAAATTTCTAACATTTTCGGATAAAGCTTTGTTCTTGAACTTAGATTTAGTGACAGCAAAGCTACCAGGACGCAAAAAAAACTTCAAACGTTATTCCGATAAATATGAAAGCTTGATCGGATACACTGAGTAAGACCGATAGAGACAGATACAGCGTTTAAAGTTTACATTCTCCACCTAGAAGTTAAAATCTTCAGGAAAGAAAATAGTTAGTGATGCGGCAGCTATTTCGAAAAAATCAAAAAAGTTTGAATAAAAACTTGAACATCAGGACTTTCAAAAATCCCGTAGCATGAAATTTCGTCAACTTCCATCACAACGCTTGAGGCCGCTGTAGACGAAAATGATGCTGTTTTGGATTCTAATGCGATTGTCAATCTCAAATTTTCACATTAAACGTTAACGTTTCTCTCATATTTGTTAATCGTATTCAAAGATTTTTGTGGTTGAATTACGTTGATTTAATGAAAATTCGTTCAAACGAATAAAGCATTTTTTCATCTTCATATCAACAGGGGTCCACAACAAATTACCGCTTCCCCCAGAATCACATATCATGCACTAACCAGCACTGTCTAATCCACAATCTGTGCTTACTGTGACAATAACAGGTCGTCGAGTCGTTGCCGCAGAATGGAATTAACGGAAATGGGAAAATAAGAGCTGCTCATAAGGATGTCGGTGTGAATGCTTAAGTGCCGGGCCATCTCAAATGAAGGCGATAGATTGCGAAATAGCTGTCACTCGATAAGACCGCGCCACTAAATATTCGTAAACGCGAGGCATTAGACTGAAGAGCAAAAGAACAATCAGCACCGGCCGAAAGGTTCGCTTGAATCCAAGGCGTGTAAACTATTCGATTCTGCGCGACAGTGAGCCTAGTTGAGAACCATTATCACGGATAATTGAACAATTGAAATTCATGCAATATTTCAGCGCACGACAATACACGTGGAAAATGAATTACCGATAATTGTCTACTTGATTGATCACATAGAAAGCGTGGTTTACACTTTGATTGGAAAGGAATTCGGCCAAATGAGGAAGCAGCTGCTGCAATTCGGTAAAGCGTTCACGGAAAGGAATGATCACAGCAAGACGATGTGACCCATCATGTGAACTTTTATCGGATTCAAATGGTCCGCGAGTTTTAGCGCGTTCCAGCTGATTGAGTTTGCGTTCAGTAATTACCAGGTAGAAAACGAAAATTGCGAAAAGAATGATAACCGAACGAAGAACATACTGGAGCCTGGATGCCTGAAAATTGCATTGCGTTAAATAATGTACGTTATAATAAGCTGATAAAATTTAACAGAATAGTTATTAAGTTCGTCTACTAAACCGAAAGAGAACAATCGAGAGAAAGGTCAGGGTATCCGAGGTCACGGGATATAGGATCAGTGAATATGTGTTCATCTATCGGTGTCCCACAATAATCTTGCGAGTCAGTTATACTAATCGGGAATCTAACGATACCGTACAAACGGCGAAAACTAGACATCTGACCTTGTTCTCCGAATGATAGATTCAACGCTCACGAAGGTGGTCCTTGAGTCTAAACCTGCCCGTACTTGGCATCGGTCATGGGAAGATCCATCTGTCAGCTGTGAATAAGGATGTAGACGCCTTGGGATATGGTACTTTCTACGGTGTTCAAAGGTTAGAACAAAACTGGATAACAATCTGCAACGATCTCGCCACCAATCAACCCGCGTCGGAAGGCATAATTCGAGATAATAATGAATTAAAGTAAAGTAAAATTATGTAAGTCAAAACAATAAAGCGTTTATAGGCCTCTGACAACAACCAAGTGTCCCAAACCAGCACATAAGTGACTTAATTTTGTGTTGAAATCAATTTTACCACTCGAGCTTGAATATCACAACCGGTTTCGGGTTGTTTGACTTCATCGGTAGACGGATGGGTTACATTTAGTGAGCCTTTAAGTATGAAGTTCAAAAATCAGGTCAGAGGGAATTTCCAAATGGTAATAATCAAAAGATGTGGTTTTAGAAAAAAGAGACAACATTTAAAATTGTGAGAGGACGAGAAAAAAGAGAGCTTCATATACGATATCAGACATTTTTGCCAAAGTTTAATACACATTTTGGGTAATATGCATGCAAGTCGTGAGGTGTTCTTAACTAATATTATACGAATGCGGTCAATTTTACAGTTTACATAAGTACGCGTTGGTTGGGTACCGCCTGTCGGTGGATTATCATATATACCTTCTCCATACCGTGCTCAAGTGGTCATTAACTCAGAGAGCAGGGAGATGCGACATTTTAACTATAACCCTTGATAGCTCTGAATCTTCACTGCCACGTTATTATAAACCACCATTTAAAACAATTCACCCTGATTCAGATGTAACCGGAGATATCCCTTTTAATATTGATGTATATCACAAAACAGTAGTGAAGAAGCCTTGGCAGTTGAACAAGCGGATACCACAATCGATTGTATCAGCAATTACAGTTGGCCTAAATCGCTATCGATACCCTTAGTTTCGTGCTACAGTATCAGATATCGAACAAGCAGATTTGGTGACGGGAAAAGTCTGTATAACGAAAAACGCAATTTGTGAATGTGATATGAAACGGTTACAAAAGCAACCGTATTATCGAGTAAAAAAGCTTCAAGCAAACGGTTTTGCTGATTCGCGAGATGGAGCGATTCGCAAAATATGTTTGACTATAGTTTAGCAAAACTCATGTGATTGCTACATTTGAAGATATCATACGGTACTCCGTAGGTTCTACATCTTAAAGCACGCACGCATGTGCAATCGTGCAGCATTTCTGTGCTGTGCGGCTAACATCGTGGTAAATTGATTGGCCATCGGTAGTGAACTGCATGCTGAAACGCACTGGAGTCTCACTACCATTTTCATTTCTCTCATGTGTCTAGGCCTGGGTAACCTGACAGTAGCTTAGCCTACGTGCAGTCTCTGACTGTGCGGCACTTTGCTTGGATCAGGCTGGTGCTTTCATACCACACCATACATCTTAATGCTTACTGAGATACATCGACGAAAGCGTTTTGATGACATATAGCTTATGAGGTTGGAATGGAGTATCTAAAATGAAGCAACGTTCACGTAAAGAGCGAAGAATGTGGATGGACTATGTCCATTTGAAAAGTTGCGTGTCAAAAGATGTTGAAGATGTCAATACAGTTGTAGTACATTTGGCGCGTTTGACCAACGCGGACAATGCACTTCTTTTAATGTTGAATAGTCAATGAAATAAAAGTCCTAATTAAAATACAATACCATTTTACGTTAAAAATTTTTACTTAACATTGAAATTGATTATTTTTCTCCAGCAACACAAAAATATCATATTCCATGCATAATTTTCAAAACCATTTAGGACACATTGTTCCAAGACAAGCGTTTGTTTACAAGAAGAGGACAAAATGTCACGTCAAAAAGAGATTTTTCCTTAGCAAGGTCACAAAGTGATGCAATCACCAGACTCGTTCTTAACCAATTTTAAGCACTGATATCGAATATTGAACAAATACGACTGTTCCCAGAAAATTTGACTAAGGCAATTTACGGCTTCATCAAAGGTGAGCTCATTAGGGTTCTTCGGCAGAATAAAATTCGAATATCGTTCACGTTCTGCAGGGCCAAGCTTCCGTAGCAGCAGTCGAACTATTTGAGCATCCTCAGTTGCAGCTAAATCAACCTGAAAAAGTGTCTTCATATTTCCGGAACTATGTTTCAAAATGTGCATCAGCATTCGGGTCATATTGAAAATCCAGGATAGCATCGGCAATTAAATCGAACAGCAATAGACACTTGCCTGCGACACTCGACGCTGTAGACTGAATGATTAGCTTTTGCGTCAGCGATTCGATTAGCTTCTGTTGAGATGGCTCGAATTGCTTTTGCTGCAACAAAGCCTGCATTTGCTCAAACGAAATTGTCATCTTGATCACTGCCGGTCGCCACTGTTGAGTTCCTGCTAGGCTATTGATCAACTATGCTTTGAATTATTGCCTGTCGCCTGGTACCGTTCTTTTGTCCGCTAGCCTTAATTCCCCAGATAAGAACGCAGATCAGAAGATGACCATTTATTGCTAGATAAACAAGACTATGCAGGAACACGTATTATAGAGCAATATTTAACGTGGTACAACCTGATTGGTCAAGAATTTCTCATGGACGATTTTAATTGGCTGATAAATCAACGTGGCGTATTCCGATTTCCTAAGAGCACCACAGAGCTCCGCTTGGATTCTGAATCCAGTTTTCGCTCATTGATCGTCCGCTGCAAAAAACACTAATGGTATTCACCTACGAATCTAACAACACCAGAGTGTCCGATTGATCAAAGGCGTTTAATGCACACAAGATAAATAACAAAACACACACATATCTTATATAGGCAAATAAAAAACCAAACAATACGGACCCTGAAATATGTCTGTACTGGTTCTCACTTCGACATGATTTGACAATCAATCGTGCCAACTGGGGCTTTTTAAGCCTTCGCTACGTAGAGTTCGTTTGACCCCCATTGGCTGGTGTAGAAGTGCGAAGTGCATTAGTGAAGTGTGATAATCATGAGCAGGAGGCGCCGAAAAGACTGACGACGACAATCACTAGCCCGTAATAATCCTGAGCTCGGTAAGATTGCGTTAGAATGGTTCGAGCGACAACACCTTCGAAAGCATGAGAAGATGGACAACGTGAGCCGCAATCGAAAGATATGCAATTCATCAATGTCCGTCAAACGAGCACTGTGTGGCGAAGGCTTGGCGTGTACCGGTTGGCACAAAATCAACTGACAAATCAGATCGAAGTGACAACCGGGACAGACACATTTCAGGATCCGTGTTGTGGTGGTTTGATTTGCCCATATGAGATAGGCACGCGTTTTGTTATTTGCCTTGTACGTAATAAACGTCTTTAACCAATCGGCTTCACATGTGTTGTACCGGAGTGTGATGTTCTGCACAACAATCGGAATTTCGTGATTAGCACCCATCGCTAATGCACTTCGCACCTCCTAACTATGTATGGCCGGGATCAGAATTAAACACCTTTCCCCATGTATGCAAACACGGTGGGATACGAACACGGGTCAGCTGACTGGAAGTCGAAAATCTTATTCGCGACAAACTCGTCAAGCAGAAATAGCACCGTTGAAAGAAAAACGAACTTGCGGCTGCGAATTCATGTTGCTATTAAATTAGTTGACTTATTCTATATAAGACTACAAATCAACCACTTAGAATTTATCAAAAGCGATTTTGATCGATCAATTTCAGGGAACAAGGCATATCTGTTCTAAAGCATGCACAATAAGCGTCATGCCGCTACGTTCAAAACATAAAATTACGATTGATGGCAACAACACTGCAAGTGAGAGAAAACTTGATTAGACGCACAGTGTATTTCACAATAACATGGATTCCAGATGACAAGTTCACAGCGAAGACGATAAAACGAAACAGGGTCCTGTACAAAAACAGAAAGTCCGAGTTAATCCAATCATCGCACGGGTTTGAGTCGCCAAAGCCCATCGTTCAAATAATGCAAATTTTCAACACCAATTCCTTTGTTTATTTGAAGTCTAAATTAAAAAGAAAAAGTTTGGATGGAGTGAGATTGGAAAATGTATGAATACGCAATACCGATGTGATAATAAAAAATTTGATTTCTGGCAATCGTTGTGAGCATCTAGGACAAGAGTCAAACTAATCTCAACTGTTGGTACCGGAAGGCATGAAGGTAGATTTGTGCTGCTCGCTGGGCATCGGACAATTAACATGGCAAGGAAGCCGTCTACTGGTTTGTAGGAGGTATGCTAAATGGATATATCCAAGGACGTGCGGGTCAATCCGATCGCCTGCATTCAACATAATATACATTTCTGAGCTCGGTAACACTTCACCCTGAGCATATGTGGGTTGAAATCATAACTCGCTGATGACTGCAAAGTATTTCGGCCCACGTGATGCACGTGATCATCATCAGTCGCATACAGCATGGAACAACTAAATGATTTTTGAAGCTGAAATTGTAAATTGTTACCTAAACCACCTTAATTAACTGCTGTAATCCTAATTGGTTGTATAGGAGAACTAATTTCATTCTCACATTGATTATTTTTCATATAACTGTCTAGAAAGAAGACCGAAAGAAGATTGTATAATGTATTGTAGCACAAGGCTGGTCCAGGCAAAGTGCCGCACAGCCAGAGACTGCATGTGGGTTAACATACTGTCAGGTTTTCCAGGCCTAGACAGATATGAGGGGGAAATAGAAATGCTAGTGAGACTCCAGCGTGTTTCAGCATGCAGCTCGCTGCCGTTGGCCAATCAATTTAGCACGGTGTTAGCCGCGCAGCACAGAAGCACTGCGGGATTGCACATTCCCGAGACTAGCTTAGCTCAGGTGGAATACATGGTCTGTGGTATTTATGCCTATATGATATATAGATATATATATATATATATATATATATATAGAGATAGATATATATATATATATATATTTGCACAATCTGATACAGATATGGCGCAGTTCAACTAGCGTACACACGCAGGATAAACTGAGCAGCTGAAGACAAATGGCATTTTCGTTGGCCTCTTTCAAAATAATCTAACAAAAAATGCTCAAAGTAAACATTGCGCTGTCGAGGCAAGCGCTAAGTTTATGTCCGGCTATTAAGGGAGCCATTGGGGTAAAAAATGAACTACCTAAAATTTCAGAATGAAACTAATGTAACGGTAAGTTTTTCCATTACGAAGCGCTAATTCATCGACTAAGTTCTACCAGGTAAATCATACGAGGTATGGACGAAGTAAGCGAAGCGGTGTATGGAATTGCAGACGCATGTACATCTCTACACGACAGAAACTTTCAATTAATATTCAACATAATCGACACAACTTTCAAATCAAGTTGGAAGCAGTGCAAAATGGTTTAGCAAGAAAGAAAGCTACAACATAATTTGTGCAAATTTGGAGTACACTTTTACATGCGCGTCTTTGGTTGTTCGGTCGGTTAAGTAGCCAAAATGATGAATGGCACTGTTAAAGATATAATGGGCATACTATTGAATACGTTGCGAGATTGGAGCGCTTCAAGAGGCAAACAGAAACGAATAAATTAACAGATTATGAATAAAAACGGATATTGAATTACTTAAGAAAAATGACAACGACCCAGGGAGAATTTTCAATTCAGAAAGTCATAACATAACCCCAACGGGAAGAAACTCGTCTTTTTTAATTGCTAGTATAAAAGATAAATGCCAAAACATTTTCTCGGCACGTGGCTTCTCTACGGTGGTTGTGGTGGTGATATTATGCGATGCCAGGGTGACCGACACGATGAGAAGCTAACGAATGGGCGATTATGGAAGAAGGGGAACCGCATATTCATAATGTCAAAAATACGATTTTGAAAATCATCCAATGCAAACTCACATCTCATCCGTTGACATTTTTGTCAGTCCGATCGCCAAAGCGTGTTGTTTGCCTTCTGCCATAATGGCAACGATGGTATCCTTGGGAACCTGCGTCATGCGGGCACCGGGTGAAGTAAGACCGGGGCACATGATGTGAGAGCCATTCAAAACATGTTTGATTGCACCTCGATCAACTTGCAACTGAGGCAGCAGAAACGGGACTACCATCCGATTTAAAGTAGACAAAGGAGAAGAGCAAGAGTAAGCGTAAACCCCAAAAGTTTATGATAAATTTAATTGAAAGCACTAATATTAAAGGAAGTATTATTAATCCAATGGGTCAAAACTGACTGGTTGGTTGCGTGTGAAATGTGATCAGTTACTATATTCTTTGTTAAAAAAATTTGGGAAAGAAGCAAACGGTTTTGTTATTATTAGTATGAAAATAAGACTTCTTTATTATCAGAACAGAGCGTAGATAAATTAAAAAGAATATGAACAGACATGATAAATTTTGCGAATTGATAAAGATGAGAATGATAAGACTAGACTCTGGATTTTAACCGGACTTAAAATATAGACAGAAGATTATATGCAGACATTGAAAATAAATGCTCCAGGACGATAGCATAGACGAACAACTGTTTATAATTATAGGACTTGGTCCGATAAACAACAAGGCAGTTGGCAAGACTGCATCAGGTTAAGATATTGAATCGCTGAATGAGACGAAAAACAAGGAAGTCGTGTCACGGAGAAGATCACGTCCAGGGTCGATCAACCATAAGTAAGTCACATCGGACTGCGAGTATGTATGTATATATGAAAGCACAAGCCTGATCCAGGCAAAGTGCCGCATAGTCAGAGACTGCACGTGGGTGATATTACTGTCGGACTGCGAGTACATGGTATCAGCTAACTCCTGCAGTCACATCTCTAAACCATTGGCATGCATTGTATGATAAACAATCAGAACAGATATTCAATAATTATCGAAGTATTTGCTCTTAAGTATTTCCTTCAATTATTGAATTGCGTAATGAATTACTATTACGCTTGCGGACAGAGTTTAGCAGTTAAAAATATATAAAAAACATAATAAATGATCAAATTAACATTAGACGAACGGCATAAATCGGAAGAGGGTAAAAAGGTACAAGTACTGATCTGTTGATATATCCGAATCGGGTTATTAAAAGATTGGGAAAACGTATAAAGGTAAAGATGTTTTCATTAGGTCGCAAGAGTCCATAACAAAAATAGCAGATTCCACCATTTTGCGACACCAAGTAATTTATCAGAATTGCTTAACAAAGACGGAGTTTAAAACCCAGATGATAGTCGGTGAGTTTCCGGTGAAAATGAAAGTGTATAGATGGTAGGTTATACAAATTAATAAGCGATATTTGTTCCTGCATCTGTGTATAATTGCGATAGTTTCAAAAAGTGGCAATAGTGAGGGAGTCATGTTTATTCGCTGGTATCGAAGTCTAACTTGATCAAAACAAACACACTACTTAATATTAAGCACAATCATATTCGCATGACGAAAGGAAGCCCTCAAACTGATTACCATTCAATAATACCGAGAAAGCAAACCGTATGACACCATTGGCTATTACATCTACTGAGGGTGGTTGTAAAGTGTTTGAGGCAAATTAACGAATGAAAACATCACCTCAAATACGCGATGATTGAATACTCACATAAAAATACTGTAGTAATATGGCGAATGACTTTCACAATAAATGCAAAGTCACACGGGAAAGATGTGCACTTACATTTGTGCAATAATTTCAGTGAAGGAACGAAGGGACCCTCCCGCTCAGAAAAGAACAAAATATCACCTTGGGAGTCTGCGAAAAGTTCAATATGATCATGGCTGTAGTTGAGAAAAGTGTAAAAAAAAGAATTGAACCACACCATTTTACAACTTTTAGGACATCTTTCTTTTGCACCATTTGGTCGGCGTACTCTGCAGAAATGCCATAGTCTTCGCGTACCCTGTTACGGATAGCCTTAGATTTCGAATTTTTTGCGTTAGTCACCGCAGATATAGACTCTTTTTCTTCAAATCTGGCATAATGTTTTTATAAAGTTTCACTTACTTTTTGAACATGACGCTTCTAAAACAGAAAATAATATGAGCGACTCAGATCGGCGATACGTCATTATTAGAAAAAGTACTCATAGACCACAAATAGGATAAAATGATTCGTGATAAAAACAAAATAAACCGCACAGTGATTCAACGAAGTGATTTTTCAACAGATAACATCAGTAGCATTATATAAACGGAATAAATGGTGGTGGTAAATCAATACCGGTAGCGTACTCTTCAGCATCATTAAGCATGGGTCTGGAGCCAGAAAAAATTGAAGCAACACAAAGCATACAAAACAAATAAACGTGTAAACAGAAAGGCAAGCGAAATATGTGAATGTATTTGTGAAGTAGCGAGTTTTTGCAGTTTTACTGTGTGACTTTATTTTTTAAACATAGGATTTAACGACTTAGCATAAAAACAATGATATATAATAAGCCACATTTGCACTACATACTTCCGTATGCAGTGACATCATCCAAACGAATATGTCCAGCTAAGCCTAGGGCTGTGGCGAGCTTAGTCATCCCAGGTTATAAATTGAAATAATATACGATCGTCGAGATCCAGAATAGAAAATGGCCATGAAGCGGCAGTATATTCGGTTCATTACATGTGGAAACCAATGTAACATGATGCTAGTTGTGTAGAACAGAAGGATTTTACGATTACACATAACCACACCCATTATCGTCAAGGATCACATTACAGTCGCAGCATGTAGCGGATGTTTTGGTGTTACATAACCATGACACAGGAAAATCCTAAGGAGATGAGGAACGGAAGGACTCGAGGAATTAAAGGATCTGTAAGAGCGTAAGCATAGACAAAAATTGATGATGAGCTGCAGTGCGAATGAAACACGCATTTATTCACATTTCGATAACGAGTAGAATGATGCCAAGATGATAGTTTCCTAATGGCTTTCACTGCCATTCATCGTAAAAAATCTCCCACGCCATGATAGCATAAAAAGTTACGCAATATTTGCAACATAGTTACAGCAAGACCGCCACTAAAAACAAATTAAGACACAAAGTCAAGCATAAATAGTCACCGTGATATCGATTTGTATGGACTCCGCCGTAGCGTCGTAATATCTTATAAGATATTGAGTTTTTAGGGAAAATAAACGTCTCTTCCCATTATTTAGAAAGATTATAGTTGAGGTGCTCAATTGTCTATGACATGTGGTGTTTTGGCCACCCGAGTTTTAAGTCAACTTTTCGCATAGCTTGACCAAATATCGTAACCCGTACAGGTAGATCGGCATCCCGCTATCATTAATACTGAAAAGTTATTGCGGAAAGTATCATTCATTAAACTTGTGTGAATGCATATCTATTAGAGACGTAGGCAGCTCAGGCTAGTTTGTTAGTGCGTTTCTATATATTCCACAGCATTTTAAGTCCTATTCAACCCAATCTTTTGAGGGTGGTATGTACGCGATTACAAGCCAGATACAGTCAGTGACGCGCAGTAACAGACTTTACGTAGCCTAAGATATTGATAGGCCGCCCATTCCTAGATAGACATGAGAAAAATTTAAAAATATGGTCTAACGACAGTTGAGCTCTCCACACTCCACAATCTAATTCCGTCTATGAAGATGATGATGAACGATGTGTAATTACCAACTAACTAATCGAATGCTACAGGAAGAAAGCGGTTGTCGAATATTCATGGAAGACGGATATGCTATTTCTGTTAGTCTAGGGTTTGGATTCAGCAATACAGACATAACAATCTTTTTGTAGATGGATGGTCACTCGTGTAGAACCTCTGTATTGTACAGCTAACACCGTAGTAAATTGATTTGCCAACCTTACCGAGCTGCACACGGAAACGCGTTGAAGACTCGGTGACAATTAAGTTTAATTTGTTAACTGTCCAGGACCGGGCGACCTGAGAGTATTTTAGCCCACGTACAATCAATAAATGTGCGGCACTTTGCCTGGAGCAGGCTTGTGATTTGATAGAAATATAGATGAGATTTTCGTTGAGCAGTAGTGAAAGTTTATTTCTGACGCTAATGGCGCTGCCTGATGCGAATGCAACACACGCGATTGAAACATGAAGATTTCGTCATTTAACGATATACGTGATAAGATTTACAAATTGAACGACCTGATTGTATGATAATAAAGTACTGCTTGATAAATCAATGCTCAGCATCAGAATACTGCGACGAACGAGCACGCCATAGCGCTAAAAATGCAGTACATGTATGAACAACTTGTTTATTTGTTCTTGCTAAAAACTTTAGTTACTGATGATACAATGATCCGGAGTTTCTCAAACAGCTATGCTAATTTCGGATATGTAATTGTATAGACGGCCCAGCGTTAAATTCAGAAAAATACTACATTCCGATGACTGATTCATCGAGGGTGCAATTAGAGGTAGGCATCTGCAGAATCGCTGGAACTCGAATTCTATAATGAGTTTGACATTACTATTACAGGATTTTGGGTGGTCGTCAGATTCGATAATGTCAGAACATCAAAATATGAAGGCCTGATAATTAGGCTTTAGTCTTCTAGAGATTGTGGCACGCATTCTGAAATAGAAAATGATGACGGTAAGAAGTGAACTAGGAATACAGTTAGTAATAGAAAACAGGGACAGCAAAATATCATTACAGTTATGCATAAACCTGAGCACTCTATTTGAAGAGTTATCGTTTGAACGGAACAGGTTCAACAATTTACGAATTGGAAGGTTTAGGATCAGAAAGTGAAAACCCGAAATTCACGTGTAAAAATCAATTGATTGCCACTAAACCGATGAAACCGGTGAGACATTATAGAAACGTTTAGGTTTCATAAGGTTTTTGTTCTAAATAATCTTACTCGTTTACTGATGCTTATCCGTAAATCATAGACAGTGACAACTTCCTGTCAACCGACAGAAATACGCAGCGAGGCATTCGGGACGAAGCACACATGTAAGTACGTAGTTCTTCGGTGATCAACAACTGAAATTGGTTTGTATCGAACGTGACCTGGGTAAAAATGTCACACGGTCGCTAAAATTCAAGAAGGATACAAACAGAAAAGCCGGAGCCGCAAACGGATCCTGGAGGGCAATTAGTCGGACATCCTCGGTGATTAAGCTTTACATGTTTTGCATCATTTTTCACATACGCGAAACCAGTTTTAGAGTATGGTTCAGCAGCAACATTTTCACAAACAGAGAGAGAACGACCAGCTGGAAAAGTGCAACGACGGGAGACTAAAAGAGTACAAGGATTAAAATCCATTCTTTTTGTGGAGAGGGTTTAATGCCTCAACATAACGTCGCTTCGTATTCGGCGTGTGTGCTACGATTGGCTGCTGATCCGTCGGATATTACTAGGATACCAGATTGCGGGAAAGGCTTCGGGAGAAAACCATGAGGAAACATCTGGAGCAGAGTCTCGTAGACGGTTAGTTGGTGCACACCATATTTGTCTGCCTACTCCCTGCTGCCTTGCAGGTCGCACTTGGTTGTGCAAAGGCTAGAGAAGCTGCATCGAACAAACGCCGAGTGATGCTGGGAACACCGCTTTGTACCCCTAACACCCTTCATTAAAGCCGACTCATCCTCCAGGAGGAGATAGTCGCACAAAAGTAAAAGTAAAGTAAGGAAGCTATGGCGAGGAACTGCGCGAATTTTTTTCTCTCGTGGAAGGTTCGAGAAGCAGTGGTCATGCTCTAACGCTTCAAACGCGAAGGATCATCCGCTTAGCACAAGGATTCACGTTCTCAACAAGAGTTGTTGACTTATGGAATGCGCTAATTGATGAGGCCATTTAGCAAAACTTGAAAAGCAGTTCAAGCAACTCGTGAATAACTTACTGTCCGAAATCACCGAGAAGATGTACAATACTGGCCAGGATTTCCTCATCTCATTTTCTCCCGAACTATGTTACTGCGACTTACAAGAGCTTGATCCTCTGTCATCTATCAAGAAGATAAGAGGTCACTAAATGGTGTTTTCAATGTTCGGACTAGATTGATAATGTGAGAGGACTCCCTCAGCAACCAAAGGGTTAGCATTGGCAATATAATGTTAATTAGCAACATAAGTTTTCTGAGCGCAGTAAGTGTATCACAGGGCGATCGTCGACCAAGTCGATATTAGTACTCAAATTCGTTTCGAGGAATCCTTTTGAAGTTCTGAAGCCAAATTATTATTGTACGTGGATAAAATGATAATAAAGGCAAGTTAACAATCCGTTAGATCATACATTTTAATAATTCATTCGGTTCTTATCCACCACAGGACTACCCTCCATTGACAGTATATTGTAAAATTGTGTTTGATAGAATTATAACAATAGTTTATTGCGGTAGAAACAGCTTGCAAGCTTGAAGATGGCCGCCGGATATTTTGTACAGTGGGTCGGATATGATTGGCTAGAAGTCCTTACAGCGAACCTGAATAGCGTATGGACTACACCATCACTGGAATTCCATGGCTTTTGGATAGAAGGAACACGTGCTAATGCATTACGACCCACCACGTCCTCCGATGAAGCCTAGAAAATATATGAGATCGAGAAAGGACCATTTAATCATGACGACAAAATGAGAAAATGTAAGTGAGTGTCGAGAGAATGTTTAAAGACAGGAAGAAATGGTGCGAATACGATTTCAGTAGCAAGAGAATTTCAGATATTGTGAATTCGAAGGAAAAAAGTAACAGCGGCAATCCAATCGACTGCGTTGATGTGCGATTTTGAGACAGTGGCCGCGCTTTTGATTTGAGTGAGATAACGGCAATATTGATTTGCAAGGATGAAGCGGTTCCGTCAGGATTCGGTACGCTAGAATGAGATCTCCTCTGACGTTACGGTAGTGCACTGAAAGTAAGTTGCAGGTAGGCAGTCGATCCTCGTAGCATAGGAATTTTAGAAACCCCTGACAAGCTTTGAGGTTCTACGTTGGGGTGATTCTAGAAGACTAATGTCGTTAGGATGTCAAGGCGACCATGCTTGAACTGCATACTCTAGATGAAGTCGAACAGATGCTTCGAGAAAACGAAAGAAGATTGCTATATCAAACGATTTTAAAACCCGCCGAAGCAGGCCAACATTTCGATTAGCTATGGTGGCCGCACGAATTGTTTGAGCAGAACATCCCAAATCAAAACGCGTCAAAACACCAAGGTCTTTTTAGCAGCGGACAGATTGAAGCTACTAGTCCGAGAGAACATAAGTATGCGCAGAGGTAGAACGTGATATTTCTATGCATTAAGTGTTAGATTATTTTTTTTTTGAGACCATTTGAATAACGAATCTAGGTTCATCTTAAGCTTACGAGTGATCTTCACGTCCTATAGCAGGCTTAGCGGAGATTCAAAAAGCTCGCCAAAGGACACAGTTAGATGAACTGTAAAGACCGCCTCCAGCAACTCAACGTGTTTCCGATGAGTTAGCGTCACATTCGATGGGATGTGATATTGGTTTTCCAGATCGTTAAGGAGAACAAACACCCGTACCATAGACTGCTTTTAATGGTACCCAGATCCAAAACCTGGGGGCGTTTTCAAGTTGGCTCATCAGCCCAGTCAGTTAAACTGCCGTAATTTTTTCTCTGTCCGTACTGAGCGTGTTTGGAATGATCTACCGTCTTTTGTCGTAACCTCCCCATCATTCTCCAATTTTAAAGAACGACTTAACGCTTATCTCTATTTTTCTCAAAAACTTTATTGGATTTTCACCTTTCCTTCTTACCGATACTGCACCCACTTTCCCCTTCCTTTCCAGATACATATATACGGAACTACGCCTATTCATCTCCCCTATATTGGCTTTTATGAACAGTTATAAACGACGTCGAACCTGATGAACTGCATCCGACCCCCTGTATTGACTATCCTATGGTTTTCTTTTAAGCTTATAGTTTTTGTACCATAATATTCTAATGATTATTGATCTGGGTAAACGTTATCTCCACTACCAAGTTTGGCTAGGCTGAAAAGGGGTGTAGCATTGAAATAAAAAGTCTATCTAACTACTTTTAATTTAGACAATGCGTCAGTGAGCTAGTGGTGTATTGGTCATGTGCTTCGCCTAAGTATCCTGAGGTCGAGTTCGAGTCACGTTGGCGGAATTTTTTCTGAAAATTATTCGTCATCGGATTGAAGACATCATTTTTTTCGAAATAGGATTTTCTAACTTTTATCTCTCTTATCTTAATTTCGATTTCTTCCAAAGCAATCTCCCTCTCCCATTTTATCCGCTCCCTTCGATTTTCTTTTAATTTCCATTTTTCAGTTTTGCCTCTGCTGGTTCAGCGAAAGGGTGCACGAATGGTTGCAGAGATTGAGAAAAGAAACTGTGGGGAGAGTCATTAGTGAGAGTGTCATTAGGAAACGTATCAAAAAATGGATCCAGCTCATCAGAGCTGGAACTTTCTTTGAGCACTGCACCTGCTGTTACTTTTAGTTTGTTAGTAGGCATACTAAAAAGATTTTTATTAACAAATAGCAGCCAGTGGTTTGTTTGAACTTCTGTCGCTTTGGAAAAAATTGAAATTGAGATAAGGATATAGAAGTTTGACAACGCTATTTGGAAGAAATGATGTGTCTTAAATCCGATGACGAATTAATTACAGAAAATAATTTTGCCACCGGGACTCGAACCTGCGACCTCACGACTGCAAGGGTAGTGGTTTTAACTTCTAGCATTGATCTGTAAGGGTTGCAGGTCATCTTGTGATCTCCAGATTTTGATATCATCAGCAAATAAAAGAAACGGAAATGATACTGTTTGGCTAATGTCGTTTATCAAAATAAGAAAAATTCGCGCTCCAAGAACGGATATATTTTTTGTACACACATTTTTACCGACGGATATCTGAAATCATCACCTCTCACAGTGCTAGTGAAAAAAACGTACAATAATATAGAAGCAATGACGTGTTATTTACAAGGCCTGAATAATCTATAACGCATCGTGCGGTACTAAATCGTTGATATCGTTGCAGCAATTACAATAGCACGATTGGATTTCAGTCACACTTCAGAACAGAGCGATTTAAAAATTGTGTTGACCTTGATAAAATTGATTATTATTTCAGTTTATTTTGGGTCACCCAGAACTGTATGCAGCAGGCGCGCCAATCTAGCTTTCAGAAATTTTTCGGTGAAGAGCTGCAGAGAATAGAACAAAGCTGATAAAAATTGTTTTTTTTTTCAGGAACAGTAATTCTAGATATTCTAGAAAGTATTTCCATCCATTATCTGCTCAAACTCGCATTTAATATTGTTACGGGCATTCAACTCATGGTTCCCCTAAATCTTCTGCATCGTATTAATACCCTTACTCCAATCAGCATTGTGACAGACACAAAAACTTCGTTTAAATAGAAATGAACACCTTAACTTTAACTTGTCTCATGTTTATCCCGATCCTCAAACTGTCATGTCACCGCAAAGAAACATGCATAGTATTTCATCTTGGCAACGACCTGTTCCACATTTTTGTCCATCTTATGCTCCCAGCCGGTTTTACCAAGACTATTCCCCACAGTCAACTTTCCCTCTAGTGTTTCCACCTGTAAACAGGATTTAATACAATCTAGTTTGAAATCTCAGGTCCCCATCACTAACACATCTATATGTACTCCCCCTATCAACATCCTTCTATTTAACACGAGATCTATTTCTTCCAAAATGCCTGATCTTCAATTTTTCCTGTCTTCTCACCCAACTAATGTAGTTCTAAACACTGAAACCTGGACAACTGATGAAGATAGACACGCTACACTTTTCCAACCAAGTTATAATATTTTTCGTCAAAATCGGTGCTCCACTCGTGGTGGTGGGTGCATCATATATGTTACTAAGAATATTCCGGCCAATCTTCATTGTTCTTCCTCACTGGATGATATTGATTATTCCATATGGATTGATATACCTTCATTGGATGCCTTTTTCGGTTGTATTTACAACCCAACTCCTCCATCCTTACACAATCTTGATAAGATTAAAAATGCTTTGATTGAAGTTTTTGGAACCCTTTTAAAAATAAACTAATAGCTGGTGATAATAACATACCGTATACATGCTGAAACTCGACTCAGCAATCTAGAAAATTCTCCTCTTTCTCTGAAGCAATCAACCTACAAGACACTCAAACATTCTAGACCTTATTTTTACATTAGGTCCTAATGCTAGTAATGTGGAAGTCATAGCACCCCTTCCTGGTTGTGATCATAACATGGTCACGTGGTAACTTCATCTTTGTTAGAATCGGACGTCCATCAGCAAAGCTAATGACCGTCTTTATGTTGATTGGACAAAGTTTTCGACTCTAATTAGAAACTCTGATTGGACTGACTTCTTTATATCTCCGGATTTTAACCTTATCTCTTCAATATTCCACAAGAACTTATCTAAATGTCTCGTAACTGCATCAACTCCTCGGATAACGAAATCTATTGAATCTAATAAAATAAACCTTCTTAAATAAAGATACCCCGTCTTTCTGCTTTCGTAAACCACACAGATGACTTTTATTCATTTTTAAGTCTCAATAAAATTCTTAGCTCTTTTACAACAATCAAATTACAATTCATCGAGAATCAAGAAAGAATTGCACTGAACAGTGCTTTGAAGACCAACTCTTTGAATAGTCTAACGAGATCTAAGTAAACATGAAATTTCTACACTTGTGTTCTCCCATGATGATATGGAATCATCCACATCAGATTCTTCGGAAATAAGTATACTATTTTTAAACTATTTTAGCCAATCATTCATTACACCATATACCCTATAAACTTAGGTCAAAATACCAGCGTATACCCTGTCCTCCCAAATCAAAATAATAATTCAATGTGTTGTAATTTCATCTCATTTAGTTTACTAGAAGTTAGGGTAATGTTTCGGCGAAGCAAAGCTTCTTACAAGCCTGATATTATAGACTTTGTTCCAGCAATCTTGCAACTAAAAACGAATGATATACCTTCAATTTTAATAAACCTCTTCAATCTTTCTGTTAAATCTGGTATATTCCCCTCGAATGGAAACATTTTGTCATTATACCGCGCCTTAAAACGTGGGATTCGCACATCAACACTAATTATCGCCAAATTAATCACACACCTGTTCTCTCTAGGCTATTTAAAAAGTTGATCAAAAATGCATTAATAGCTTTCTTGGGCCCAACCGCTTTCTCTTCGTTCCAACATGGCTTTTTGAATCAGAAATCCTGCATTGCCTGTTAGTTGAAATATTTGAACTAGGTAACCGCCTCCTTAGATCAGGGATTAGTTGTACAGACAGTTTTCTTAGACATCACCAAAGCATTTGATGAGGTTACTCATTCTCTCTTCTTCGAAATTGCATCAACTTGGAATATCCGCGACCCATATAAATTGGTTCTTTATCATATTTTTCATCATCGTACCTTCTTTCTTTTCCGTTATGGCATATCCTTCTAACACACCTCTATACCAGTTAGAGGTCATATAGGTATATAGCATAAGAGCTTTGAGATTTTGTTTTACAAATCTGGCACAGAATATATATATATATATCTATCTTTTTGGATATGTTTAAACTTGTCTCAGCTTTTCCAGCCATAGAGATATCACAGGATATAGACTCCCTCAACGATGATATTTCAACCCTTTCATGTTGATGCGCACAATGAGGTTAGAATTCTCAGCTCTGTGGAAGAAATTATTAGGTATACGGTGCTAAATACCCCCTGATACGAATGTCACTTTGAGCAGACGATTTTGAGCTGGACCGAATCGGAGAAGGATCTTGGGGTCTGGATATGTGGCAGCATAAAGAACAGCGTACAAGCGTGCTCCGAAGCTTCTAGGTATGCTGCGACGGATCTTTAGAACCTTTACGCCTGGAACGTAGCCAAGCATCATGAAGACCTACTTAATTCCCACAAGGAAACATGCATCGCAAGCATGGACTCCGTGGATGAAAAAAGATATATTTTTGCTTGACAGAATATATAATCGTGCAATCAACCTCGTGCGTGGTTTTCGAGACCTACGAGGAAAGGTTGAAAAAGCTAAAGCTCCCCACTTCCCTCCAACGTAGACTTCGAAGTGACGTTATCATTACATACAAAATATTGAATACTCTAGATCATCCACTCAAACATTTTTTCAAATACCGTTAGTGAGGAATTACACGTAGCCACTCAGCGGCACTACAAATTCCCAATTCCCGTACTAACTGTCGCCGATATTTCTATTCGGTACGTGTCTGTTCTCTGTGGAATGCCCTTCCCGAAAAAATAATCACCTCTCCCTGTATCAAAACACTCATTTGAAACTTGGACACTTATTTGTTACATAACGATTTGACGATGCCTGTGTATTGACTCAGGGTAAGCATATTACCTGACTCCAGTGACATCGTATAATTGTTTTTTATACCTCTAATTGAACGAATATTCACTATGATATGGTAATAGTGAAGCTATGTGCTTTTTGTGACCATAAATTCTTGAATCTTGAATCTTGAATCTTGGTAGTATAATTCTCAACAATACACCACTCGCGTCCTCTAACGAAATCAGAGACCTAGTATTTAGATATTCTTCTTCTCTTAATTTCAACGAACAAGTAAGATTTCTCATAGCAAAAGCTACACAGCATTTTGGTTTGATCGATGAAAATTCCTCCTTCATGAAAATAATCTAAGTATATATAAAATGAAAGAATTACCACTTCTTGACCCCTGTAATATAGCCTATTTCCACATTGCTAGGTGTGACTGTATACTCTTATAAAGCCTTCAACGCTGAATTAGCAAAATTATGTTAGGTTACTCTAATCCCTTATCTAATCAAGTACGATGTAATCTACTAGACATAGATCCGTTATGGTTACGTAGAATTCGCCTTAATTTTTTTCTTTTCTTCCGAATCATTACAGAACACCAAGTTAAGCTTAGGTCTACAGTGCGCTTCCAAGATTGTTATGTACGACGTAACCGAATGAGGTTATTGCATATTCCACTTACTCGCACTAACGTTCGACATAACTTCTTTTTAATTAGGTATGCACATCTTTGAAATTCTATTTCGCTCCATTTTCGCATGTGCACTTCTACAGCTAAATTTTAAGCGCTCGTATAATCTCTTACTGCTCCATCGCTATGCGAAATTCACAAAACAAACACTTCTATAGAGAATATATTTTGTCACAGTATTCCTGGTTATTGAACCAATTGTAAGTATTCTGTACATTAGCACACGCATAAAACTGTTCATAATTTCTGAAATACATGGTATTATTAAGTGTCAGGTTACGTAGGGTCTATGTATGTTGCATCAAACCTGGGACTCGTAGTATATGTACCTAAACTTATTGTATCTCTTTAGGCTTATTTTACCCTCCCTTTTGGTTTAAACATAGTTATTCTTATTGTTTCAATTCAGGTTTCTATTGTAAACAAATTTCTCTCAAATTTCTCAAAAATATTGTCCAGAAATTAAAAAATTCTGGAATATGAATATGTTTGGCTTGTTTGAGCATAATTCAATCTCAAATATCAAAATGTTTAAGAGATTTATAATACTATCATGAAGCCTATTTTAGTGACTAACCACATGAAAGTTCATATCGTTCCTACCTACTGACATCATGGGTTGAGCTTTTACAAGTTTCATTGAGTTACCACTTGTATTCTTTTAGTTGCGAGACTCAGTGTACTAGCACATAATCCCTTGTGAAAATCTGCAATCTTGATTTAAACAATCAATTCATCTTATCAATACTATTCAGTGCTCTGTGTTCTGATTATTTCAGTATGCTTTCTTAAACAATTCTGCTAGGTAGCAAAGCATTTTCTATCTCCTCTGAAAACGGATCAAGGTCCTTGAGTTTTCACACTTATGTATTACTTGTTTGAACTTCTACCATCTTAGTTCTAATGCACCGTAACTTTTCAATATACTCTCTGTATTTTTCCAAGTACGGTACCTGGTTTTAAAATTTTCTCGTTCAGATTAATGAATGATAGATGAATTTCGTCAAGAGAACGCCTAGAACAGTGAAAACAATTCTTTATGATCCCTTTTCGCAACTCCGTTATACTGGGCAGACCACTTGAATTTTCTGTAATAATGACGCCGAGAGATTGCGCCATTTGTACTACAGCTGCTCTGATGATTTTCTCCCACTTTGTTAGAGGAAGCACCAAATCATTCTTCAGCACACAGCAACTACCCATATTTTTGACGATTTCCATTTCTCTGTAAATTCGTTTGTTTATTTTAGGTCCTATATCAAAATTATTTGCTGTCTGATCATATGATCCTAACATTATCTGCGAATTGAGAGTATCGTGAAATCCAACTTGTTGACAGATCTATGCTAAGAGAAGTAATGTTGAATATAATCAAAGTTTGAGACACCACTCTACTGTAAATTGCATGGTTATGCATAATCATGTAATTTATTGCATTCCCTGGCAAATCCAGCGCCCGATTCTTCACTATCGGAGTCTATTTTTGAATTTTCCTAGCATAACACTACAATTTCAATAAAGGAGATGGTACTTTAACGCTCAAATACCATATGCGCACCCATTTGTCTCAGACGCACTTAAAAATGGAAACATTTCCGATGCTTTCACAAATTTTTTCAACATGAACTACCAACATTTTTAACACAAACGATCAATTTTGTCATGCTTGTGTTCACAAAACGAATGGTCATTCATAGCATGACTTAGGTTATACAGTAATAAACACTGTTTATTTCATTGTTATGGGAAAAAATAATTGACAAATATTTAGCTCCGATGCCATCCTACGAGTAGCACCAATCCCCATCAACACACCCCTCTAATACAAAAACAGTTAGTGCGATTAACTAAGAATGTGTGTATACAACGATGTACACCTCATCCGATTAATAAATTGATTTTATTCTTGGAAATCCAAGGCATGTTGACGAAGATCAATAATTTACAAAAGGTTTGTGCAATCAGATTGTAGAATGTACATTTGCAAAAAAAGATTTTCATGGTCTTTTCTGAAGCGGACTTTGACGTTCAATCAATATAAAGGTAAAAGTACATGCAAGTTTCTTTCAGATAATCTGTACGTGGTCGGATATAATACAAAAACACTGGCATTGTTAGGAAAAATCAATGAATGTTCACGGCAGTACTGATCTTTAACAGATAATATCCATCGAGGATGCGTGAAGAACTCATTTGTTGATTTTCCAAACTTTTTCATTTTGATTGTTCGAAATAGATTGATATATATCCTGAATATGAACCGTTCCTCTTTCCGCTGGACGAAGAGAATATATTCCACTAGGTTGAATTCTTCTGCGGGCCAGTTTCCTTTGGGTGCGTATTGAGAATTATGCAGTGAAAAAAAAACACTCGAAAGCGAGAGAATGTTCTTTCGAAAGTTATGAAAATTTATTTAATATCAATACCCAGGAATGCCATTATTATCATTAAATCATCAGGTAGGACATCTAAGTTAAGATGATCGCGTATTTTTCCTATGGTAAGTAAGGATGACAGATGTGATTTGAATTCATTTAAAGAGGAGCTGAGTCTTATATATTTTGGAAGAAGATTGCACAGTTTAGCATATTTAGTTAAGTTGAAATTGTTCTTACCTTTGGTACAAAACTTTGGTGAATTGATAGTTTTAACACTATTTCTCAAGATATACTTAAAATCATGCCGTATATGAAGATTCGAACTTATTTCTATATTATCCGTTGACAGCATTTTGAAGAATAAGATGAGATTGTGCTTGGGTCTGCGAAACCATAGGGGATCGAGGTTATTTTGTATAAATCTTTCTTTATGAGATTGTTCGGTGTCATAACCGATGATGGATTTTGAGAAATTACGTTGTATCTATTCTCAAACTATGACATTGGATTTATTCATATTGATATATATTATTTAACAATAGTCTAGGAGAGGAATGGTGAATATTTTATACTTTTCTATTTTACAATGTGGTTGGATTATAGATATGTGTATAATATTCATACTTAGCTTGGCTAACGGTTTTGATTTTTTCAATAAAATTAATTTACATTAACTGATTTCCTTCCATAAAACCGTAATGTTTTTTTATAATGAGCGCTCAGAAGATTCGTTTAGCAGAAATGTTTTTCCACTTTTCGTCTAGTGAATCGCATAATAAATAACTAGCACAGAGAATTCGCATATGATGACTAATTATCGCCCAATTAATCACACAAATTTACTCTCCAGGCTATTCGGAAAGTTGAATAAAAATGCATTAATAGATTATTTGGGCCCAAAAGTTTTCCATATATTCCAAGCTGGTTTTTGAATCAGAAGTTCTACATTACCTATAAGCTGGAATATTTTGATTATTAAACTTCTTTCATAGTTCAAGATTTGCGTTACTGACAGTTTTATTGGACATTAGTAAAAGATTTGATAAGTTCCCTTAATCTCTTCTTCTTTTAAAATTATCATTACTTGGTATTTCCGGACGCCTATTTAATTAGTTCTGTTCATATGTTTCTGATAGTAAGTTCTCCGTTTCCGCTAATAGCATATCATATGAAACATAATATATACCAAGTGGACTCTTTTAGGCTGGCAAACCTTGTCCCCACCTTCTTCTTATACATAATAACGATGTGCAAAACGTTGTGAAAACTCAAAGCTCTTTATCTTTGAGAATGATATTATCTTGTCTTAGATTTTCTTGCCTTAGAAAAACCTTAGACTATAGACTCCTTCAACAATGATCGTTCAATCATTTCAAATTGGGGCCCACACTGGGTTCAGAATTCTCAGCTTTGAAGAAGCATTCCATGGATATACGCTGCCCAATACCGCCTGGTAATATCAATATAAAAATAGACCACTCGTCCTTTAACGAAATCAAATACCTATGAGATTTATGTTAATATCAACGAAAACGTTGTTGGATACTTTCACCTTCGAACATCTATTTGTTATATTTCTTGTGAAATTTAAAATGCAAACACTGCCAACTTTACTTGTTTCCTACTGCATCTTGTTTTACACTTTCTCTTGGAATATTTTGACTCCATTTGTTTGCGCCCTTCCCCGTTTGGAGTGGTGTGCATAACGTGATACGTGCTCGATGTTGTGTTTCAAATTGACCCGGATTTTTACCCGGATGACCACAATAATTTAATTATGTTTTCACTATATTTTGATTGCCTGAATACAGAACCGCTTTGTTGACAAATCTTCGTTGTGTTCTGATATACCAGTGTATTTTGCTCGTCACTCAACTTGAGACGATTCCTTGATTGTTAAATACATTCAAAAGTACTCAATAACTTATATTGCTTGGAGAATCCCTCGATCGTCGCTGGATTTTTGGCTCGGCATTTGGTTCAAACGAAGGAGAATATCTTCTCATCAACTTCCTCGAACGATTTTGGAAAAATTTACACGTAAACTCCGCCATTTTAACTTTACCTGTCCAGGACCGACCTCCTAGGTTAGGTGACGTTCAAAGCGTTGGATCATGATCGTTTGGTTGTCGAACACAACGTCGTCTAAAATGGGCTAAAGAAGTATACGAGGAATAAATAAACATTGAATTAAATGAGCTTGATATACGTAGGCGCAGCCTAGAGGCGATGCGTAAAATTATTCGCGAATTCGATCCATGTGACGAAGATATCAACAGTGATAATGAATTAGACCCTATTCTAATGTGTAATCATACTCCCAGGCCATTGCATTCATCTAAATTCAGAAACGAATGTCCCGGCTTGAGTAACGCATAGTTACGTGAGATGCCAATGAACGTTTCTGGTTTGACGCGATATTCATGCTTGGAGATGGATTACGTAAGATAGCCATAGATAAGCTTGATGGTAATCCGATGTAATTCTGCAAATTCGTCAAAGCCTATGAGATGACCATCGAAGACCGCATTTCTCATGATAATCGCGAATTATTGTATTTGCTAAATTCGTTTTAATCTTTTTGTTTACTTACGAAACATTACGGAGCACCAAGTTAAGCTTAAGTCTACAATGCGCTCTTAAGATTGCAATCGTTATGCGCGACGTAACCGAACGAGGCTCTACATTTTCCCTTACACCCACTAAAGTTCGACGCAACTTCTTTTCAATAAGATATGCACAGCATTGGAATTCTTTTCCACACCATTTTCGCATGTGCAAATCAACAGGTAAATTTCAAGCTCTCGTAGAATCTCTTACTAATCCAACAATATGCGAAATTTTAAAAAGTAAGCACATATATAGACAGTGTAGTTTGTCATGGTATTCCTAGTTATTGAACCATTTCTACGTATTCTTTACATTAGCACACTCATAGAACTGTACATATTGTCCCAATACGCTTATCTGTGTTTGATATAGCATTTTGGACATCATTCATGAATAAACATTGCGACTCGGACCCGCCAAAACTGTAATTAACCTATTTCTTATATTTCGAAGAGTTACTGTGGTTTTGCAAAAAAATATGCATTTTTATTATTTATTTTTCCAATATCCTATCCTTTCTTATGTTTTACACAATCTACTATTTGTACAATATTCACCCAACTATTTTTTGGTTTATAAATAAAAAAAATATATTTATGTTCGACCTTAAAATTAGTGAAATTACCGTTTTATTTGATGTACTTATTCAGAAAACAAATGATCATGCATGGCATGACTTGGTGTATACAAGAATATACATTATTATCATTATTTTTGGTCTTATCAAGTGTCACGTTACCTAGGGTGTAGGCATGTTGCAATAAATCCCTGGACTTGTGACACATTTACCTATACTTATTGTGTCTACTTATTGGGTCTATGTATGTCTCGTCAAAGGCTGGGACTTGCATCACATTTGCCTATGCTTATTATACCTCGTTTAGTATATTATTGCACTCTCTTTACCTTCAAAGAATGATTATCATCATTTACATATTTCAATGTCTGTGGTAAACACATTTATCATACACAATTTCTAACCATCAAAAAATACTTTTATGATTATCTATTTACAACTGTGCATGTGTGTCAGGTTGTCTAGGGTACCTGAACAACAACATAACCTGAATATCTTTTCATAACTGTGCTTCACTGTTTTATTTTCCGCAAATTTTATCCTGATGACCTCTCAAGTTGCCGGTGAAGAGAATGTTTCGCGCTATTCCAGTCAATCTACATAAGAACTCGCAATTTTACTGACTTCAAGATTTCACCAGTGCCGTCAGATGCCAACGTGTCCCTTAACATAAGGGAATTCAAAGCAATCAGCAAACTGATCTTCCATCCAATGCCCTAGAAGTCGTAGCAGTTTATCCTTTCACCGAAGCGCCCAACCTCCGGCCCGGTACCAAATAAACGTAACCTCATTCGAGCCAGTCTCTTCAGTTCCTAGTTTGCAATACCCACTGTCTGATTTGAAACAATTTCAATGTTTATATTAATGCTGTTTATTCATTTTTTCTACAGCATAACAATATAATCCATTGCTTCATTTTATTCGGACATTTTTTGTTCTCATCGTCGTGTACCCTTCTTATCATCTCGCCTGGATACTCGATCTGAAAGAAATATCATTTTTCATGAATTTTTCATAACCTTACTCTACCCATGTAGCCTACCATTTACAATTTTAAAACGAACGAAAATCATATCTTGATTTGAAAGTTTCGCCAATAATTTAATTTCATCATTTCGCTGTAAACATTATGAAAACTTGATCATGTATTTCATGCATTGGTTCACCAAGAATAAATTATTATTATTATTAATGAGAGTATTTTAGCCCCATTGTTTCTTTAAAGATAATTAAACCGATTTCCTCAATCAAGTTCTAGTACAAGCAAATTTATCAATAAAATATTTCAAATTATGAAGAACCACGTTTTATGATCATGTTTTTATAACTGTGCTTAATATTCAGGTTGACTACGATCTAGGCATGTATCATCAAAACATGGAACTGGTAGCATATTTACCTATATATATTGTACTTCTTTACGATTTTCTATTCAAAACTATGCTCTTATTTCAGGTTGCCTACGGTATAGGCATGTCTCATTAAAATTCGTAAAATTCCTGAAACAAGAATTTGCACTGTGAGGTTAGATAATGACACTTATTTTATCTTAAATAAATTGAATAAAATAGAATCTGAACCATTAAGTCTACGTAAAAAAAAACAAATTCTCAGACTTTATTTGATACTCATAAACCGTTATTATCTCTTATAAAGCCCAATTCTATTATCGATCTTGATATGTTTATACCAGCAAATAAATTTGTAGAAACTCTATGTACTAAGATTAGTCAGAAAGAAACCTGTTTTAAGAATATCATTTTATTTAATGTAGCTGATAATTATCATTTAAATGACTTGAAAATATGTTTTCTCACTTCATATGGTATTCCGACAGATTGTGCTGCTTTTGTCCGTTTATGCAAAAACAGCATGGAACAACAGACCCCAACCCTTATAAACTTCACTGACAATTGTTTCCTTTCATATATATATATTAGAGGATAGAAAAGTAATTCGAAATCAATACATAGATTTTCTAATGTTACTATGAAGCCTGACCTCACCTTGATGCAGAGGCGCTCAAGGCGTAAGAAGCGCAAAATTACGATTATTCCCACAAACCAATCTCCTTCTGATACTTCTGAGTGCATGCAGTGTGATTCACCCGTAGTTACTACATCTACAAGAAGCCAAGCTTCAACACATGCACACAACGACATAGTGCAAAGTACACCGCCGCCCTCTGAGCGTTCATTTCCCTTACCTACATTCAAACAGACACAAGCTCTTCTCCCAAATCCTAGCTCATTTGAAAACACAGCAGTCCGGAAGACACTAAACCAACAAATGAAGTTGGTGAATAAGAATAATAGGCGCACACACTATATTAGGTAGCGTACTTAACTATCACACCCCAATATACACTATAATCTGTCCCCCATCGACTACCACTGGTTTCATAGACCCTCCCCTTACTCCCCTGGTCATTATACTCAACCATTTTACTGCTCTCATTATATGACTTAGAACCCTCCATTTTACAGCCGATACACATCCCAACTCATGCCAAACACGCCTTTTATGCCTATGCCAATTGTTTTCTAAAAATAATAAATTGAATAATAAATGCTCTAGATTTTTGTCTAAGCTTATTTTCACATCTTTTAACATCGCCCCTTCTTGTGTTAGTATTCTACTTAGAAATGTCAGATCAATAACCCTTAAAATCCAAATGCTGAAATCTTTTCTCATTACGAACTCAGTAGACAATATTCTTATATCTGAAACCTGTACAAGAGAGGATCAGCCTGACTGAACACTTATAGTACCCAATTACCAGATATTCAGGAATAATCGAACTTCAAAACGGGGATGTGGTACTCTTATCTATGTTTATTCCAAGTTTACAGCTGATAACTTTACTTCAGAGCTAGAAGACTCAATGTAGATTGTATTACCAAACTTAGATCTTTTATTAGGTTGCATTTATTAGCCACTGTCTTCGACCATCTCCAGAATTGATTCCTTAATTAATGCATTTATAGAAGCATCTCTACACCACACGAGATATAAACTCATCGGTGATGACTTAAACATGCCAAAATTAAACTGGCACGATATTGCACATCACAGCTGTTATACACCTCTCAACAGAACGGTTGACTTACTAGGATATAAACAATTTATTGACAAATTTACAAGAACTGATAATATCCTAGACCCAGTCTTTAATCTGAACCTTACATTAGCTAACCTTGAGGTAATTCCATCTTTTCTTAACGGTGACCATAGAATATTATCATTCCAAATATTATGCAACACAGCTTCGATTAATTCGTCAAAGCCATTGGATGATAAGCATACCTACTGGAATCTACTGTCAGAATTTATTAGAACAGAAGAGTGAAGCCGATTCTTCCTCTCTAGTGATTTCATAACGGTCCTCCTCAACATTTCATTCACAATTGAAAGGGTTGCTTATGAAGGCGTCATATAAGCTCATTAATCGCACAAAATTGACGAAAGCGCAGAAAATAGAAAAGAAAATGATGGAGCAACATTCTGTTGCTGTAAAAACACATGACATTTTCGCCCTTCTTCGTTCTTATGAACTATCAAGAAGTCACAGATATGTTTTAGATAACACGCTTAGAGCCGACGAAAACAAAGCTCTCGTAAGTCAGAAGAAGTCGAAATAACTAAGTAAACTTTTCAAATTAAGATCATGCAACTCACCCAGCAACATAGATTTCAATAACAAATATTATAATTAATCCGCATTTGAAACAATTATTAATTCACCTGATGCTACCTGTAAGAAATTCCTTATGTACTTTAACTCCACCTACAACAATTCAAACTACGTTTATAAACCAGTTAACTTCCCTCACGTAATACACTAAATACTTTGAGTATAAACCTGAGTGACATAAGCAAATTCTGTCAGCAATCAGCTGTCAGTCTTAAACCTAATACAGCAGACATACCTCCAGCCATATGCGAAATGGTTGGGAAAGACTTCCAACTTCTCTTGCTGAACTTATTCAACGCATCTATCGTTTCTGGTACCTTTCCGACAGAATAGAAACACTCAGTTGTTAAACCTAGATACAAATCAGGCTCGAAACACTGAGTTACGAACTTTCAACCGATAAAACATACAGCTATCTTATCAAGATTATTTGATAAAGTTGTAAAGAAAGCCATATCAGAATACCTGACACGAAGTATCTTTTCTAAGGCACAGCACGGGTTCCTCAAAAAATGATCCTGCATCACTTGCGAGCTAGAATACTTACATTGCATCACAAGTTCAATTGAAAATGGTTTAGCAGTGGTAGTTGTCTTCCTTGATATAACTAAAGCTTTCGATACAGTGCCGCATAAACTATTACTATGTGAGCTAAGTTCATTTGGTATAGGTGGGAATCTTCATTCTTGGCTCAAGTCTTTTCTTACAGATTGCACATACCGTGTTGAAGTTAATGGTCACACGTTGCGCACCTTACCGATTACATGTAACGTGATACAAGGCCGTGTTTTAGGTCCATTACTTTTTATTCTCTACATAAATGATGTACATACAGTCTTCTCTTATAAACTATTCTTGTTCGCAAACGACATGAAATTAGTAATTCCATTCCCATCTTCTAAAACACAAACCAACATTGCCAGGCTAAACAAACATTTGGCTGCATTATCCAAATGGGGTATAATTAATGGTCTTTCATTCTCTGTAGAAAAATCTAAGTTCATGCCTTTATGATGTACAATTCCTAATAGTTCAATTTTCTCAATAGTAAGTCCCTTCAAATTATCGATTGCACAAGTGATCTCGGGTTCAAATATTCTGCATCGCTTACATTCAACGTGTACATACATCGCGTAATCTCGAAGGCATAGCAGAGTGTAGATATGATTCATAAGTTCTTTACTCTCCCACACTGTAAGTAGAAACTTTATAACCTTTTTACTATACCTCTCTTTGATTACTGTAACATAATATATTGCAGTATAAACAAAAACGGATAGCATTGTTTTGGAAAATGTACAACGTAGTCTTACCAAATCAATCACCGGATATATCTAGAACCAATCATATGCGGAAAGATGTAAGTAGCCCAAGCTTAAACCAATATGGTTCCGCAGAATTAGACACAACCTAATACTGTTTTTAGATTAATATCCTGTGATAATATAGATATAAATTCGACTATTCGCTTCCGACAAGGTTCTAGATATAATTTGCAAAATCAATATAACTTAAGGGAATTATTTAGATTCTGTACGAAAATGAGAAGAAACGTTTACCTAAATAAATTCGCTAAACTCTAAAATGTTCTTCCCAAAAACATAAGACTTGGTGCCTCCTAATGTGATTTTAAATCACATCTGGATTCATTCCTCACAGTGGAAAAATTCACTAGATGAACTATATAATCATGGTATTGCTGGATACTAACAGTCAAATTAGTTTTACAACTTTAATAATGAACATTCACTCGGTCCCTTAGTATTTATCTTCCAGATAACCCCTTTACATCAACGTGAAGAAATCCGGCACATAGACGATACCACACTGCGACCTCGAATTTTCTACGAACACCCATAAAAACTTTTTCCATTCAAAACATATATTTCGACAATAACAAAGAGTTCAAACTGAATATTTTGAATATTCTGCCTCTTCAAGATTTCCAACATCTTCGATGATCGGGTCTATCGAACTTTATTATTCTTCGTGCTATTTTTCATCTAACCCCATTTTCCTTTCGTACAATAAAAGCTCATATAATGAATTTCTGTAAAAATGATTGATTACCAATCACCTTTATCATTTTAAGGAACTATGACCTTGAAAATTTAATAACTATTGTTTATTTTTATGCTTTATGTAAAAAAAACAATTTTGATAATTTTTGATCATGCTAAGCATGCTTTGGAAATCCAAGAATAAAACATTCATTTATTCCTTTATGCACTGTTTCAAGGCTCGATGAAACTATTCTTACTGTCTCCACGGGAGGACGGCTAACAGTTAGGATCGGGTAGTAGTGTGTAAGTGCGGGTAATGTCAGCAACACATTACTTTGGTCATCCATAATCACCTTGAGTTCTAAACCATGAATAACTTCGTTATTCTGTGTTTGATCCTCGTGGTTCGTTGTACGAACCTTATTATAACAGTGGCATGCAAGATAACGTGTTTACTTCTTATCCACTGTTTCAAGTCTCACTAAAATCTAATATGTGTCTTCACCTGATGACGGCAAACAGCCGGAAAACCGGTAGTGTGGTGTAAGCCGCCTGGGAGTGACCAAGAATCACTTTGTGATTTCTGTGTTTGAACATCGTGGCTCCGTTGTACGAACCTGTGCCACGCGGGTATCATCTAAAACTGGTTATAATTGATTATCGTTTTCATAACTGTGCTCGCCCCCTCACTGTTTTATTCAACTTTGATCCTGATTGATCTCACAACCTCAAGGGCTGAGGATTATTTTATTTGTTCAATACATGTTCCTGAGCGACGTTGATTTGGTAGTGATTTAACGTGTGTGTACATAGCTAGTGAGGCTGTCTGTTTCGTGTTCACAATATAGCCTATACTTGAACAAATCATAGAAGTGAGATTGAAAAAATACTAAAAACTGGTTAATTGAAAAATCATAGGAAACCAAAAGCCTTAGGAATCAGAATAAAATATTATTCGAAAATGGAAAATTAAATCGAAATAAGGAAGAGAAAATAGGCTGCATTAGGGGATTCGTGTATAGGTTACGGCTGGCCAGGGAGTGGATCAGTCAAATTAATGTTAAAATATAAGTACATTCCACGAGAGTAGGATGGTACCGAAAATTCGGACATGTATTCAGTAAATGAGAATGGGAACAAGGGGGGAACTGGACAGGAAGGGGACAGAGTATTTTTGTGATCTGATTCACTGGCACTTGTGCAAAACGTCGCTAAACATGCTGTGAGTCTTGATTTAAATTCGGCCAAATAAAGTGAGTCTAAAACATGTTAGGTAGCTCTAATGCTGTTTTGGATAGACTATGCCCTGGGTTGGAAAGTAGATGCTGTAAAGGGAGTGGGACAAATGGACTGCAAAAATCAGTATTAAAATAGCACGTGACAGGTAGATCACAGCCAAGTGGGAGTAGAACAGGTAGTTGAAGCGTTAGGGATTCTGAACAATGTGTTATCTCATCTTCCGTACTAGGTCAGGTAGCGTAAATGCTGTGATTTCAAAGTTGTTAATGTGCATGTTCTTATCCGGTACAGTTGGACGGTTAAGGGTACGATAATCACCGCACTAGGGCAGGTCTCCCAGGGACTTTTTAGCTACCATTTTATGATGCGAAGCCCAGAAGCTTTTAGATGAGCCATTGATTCCAAGTTTCAGTAAGTGCTCAAACTTGGTTCGGGCAATTTTAGTTGTTCCAGTAGAGACGTCTGGGGCCGAGAGGAACAAGTGGTGTCTTTGTGGAAAATGTGGCGGACTTCCGATATGTTTGACAGTCGCGGAAATTTGTGCAAGTTGTGAGAGTTCTGGATATATTCTGAGGTGGTCGGCGAAGCGGTTTTAGGAGTGTCAAGTCGAATGCCAATGGAATTTATAGAGATTGTAGTAGGCCAAAGAATAATAAGTCTACACTAAACAGAATACGGCAAAAATGGAAAGAACTCACTAAAAGACTGAAGGAGCAAATGTCCAAGGAAAGATCCAGTAAAGTCCAGCGATAGCGAAATAATCCACACAGTAAAGTCCAAGAGATGGAATCAAAGGTGCAGAAAGCGCTGAAATTTTGAGAATCCGTCATTCACCATTCCGGAACGCAGCGACGCACGCAAACTCCGCAACCGCCGAAGAAGACAAAGTCAGAGTTCCAAATTATATTCGCCGCCAAAAAGTATATATTGTACAAGCATTAATTAGATTAAAGTGTACATAGCCAAAAAAGGAATAACCATGCAAGGCAAAAAGCGTTTGTACAAAATACTAAGACGCAAAGTGAAAGTAGTTCACTATAAGAGTATCGTGATCGTCGAAGATTTCTAATTGACCAATAACAAATTTGGACGAGTCGGATTCTTCTCCACTGCATCTAACCGACCAAATTTCTGAACGATCTGTTGGTTCCTTAGCCACTAACATTTATGTGTTAAATAAAGTGAATGGAACTAAAAGGAAGTTGAATCTAGATTATGTCTACAATCAGTATAATATATGTTCAGGATCATTTCAAGCTTTTTCAGAAATTTAGGTTGTAAAGTAGTGAGAATAACAAATCTCTAAATATTCATCTCAGACCTCAAACACTAACACGATTAATCTTTGTTTTATTTCCACTGTAGTTTTTTTATTGTTACTAATATGAAATTGATACTAACTTCAGCGGACATTTAAAGTTGTCATACGTTTTCGTGATACTATTCGCAGATCAAGATGTTTAGGAATAATGGCGCTCAGTGTTCAATTATTTAAATATCACATTGAATATTCGTAATGATCAAAACAGCAAGAATTTTATTCATTCTTTGCTTTCTACTGATTGTATTAACTGCTTCAAATTTAAATAGGTTGAACCAGATTCGGCAAACAAATGAATACCTCGAAATATGCCCTAAAGGATTGCACCATAAGGTGTTACCAAGCAAAGACGTATTGTTCGGATCTGTAAGACGTTTTCATTTTTTATTTCGCAGTGCGCGGATTGGTCTGAAAATTCGTGTTGTTCAAGTGCTACGGCCAACAGAATCACTTTAGATAAACTATACAATTTCACATATTCACATTGCGGTAAAACGATGAGTAACATATGCGTGAAATATTTTCGTCGTGATTTATGCCATTATGAATGTGCATCTTATCTGGGACCATGGTTAGTGCGAATGGAAAGAAAAATCAGCTCTGAACGTCCATATTCAGTTCCATTATGTTATTCCGATTGTTTAGACTGGTGGGAAGCGTGCAAAAATGAACACACATGTGTGAAATATTGGTCGCACGAATTTGAATGGCATACAGGCAAGAATAGATATTAATGTACACATTCGACTGAAATCTATTTTTCGTCGTTATTACAGGGAAAATAGATGTACACAGTGTAGATATTTGATGCTTTAGGTGCAAAAGCGAAGATTCAATGATGTATATATATATATATATATTCACGATATTGATTGTATTGCTAACGCAACCAGTATGAGAAGGCAACTGACGTGAATCTTGGTAGATGATTTGATCTGCATGACGCTTGTACACAGTTCCGTTTTCCAGATCAGGTATTTTTACCATAGTTATTCCGATCTTGTTTAATACAATACCGGTACTTGGACGGTAATTATTTTCACGAGAGTATGATACATTAGTCGATCCAAGTTCCAGCAGATTTGATATTAAGGATCGAGATTTTAATAACATGGATGGTGTATTTTTAGTAGTGGAATGTTTACTATTACGATATTGAAGCAAGAAATTGTAAATACAACGATCAAGTTCTTTAAATGTTGTTGGAGAACAAGAGAAAATGGCACGTTTTAGCGTACCTACAGGGTTTTCGGCTAATCTATTCGACTGTGGATGTCTGGGTGCAGTAATTAAATGTCGGTAATCAAGTGAATATAGCCACTGAGTAACACATGAAGCAGAGAAACGGCTTCCACTATCACTCACAACAGCTATAAGCACACCTTCACGGCTAGAAACCTTTTGTAATAAAAGCATTGTAAAATCATAATTGAGTTTAGCAGTAAGGAATACTTCTAGCAATTTTGAATACGAATCAATAATCACCAGAGCATAGTATTTCTTTATAAATGGTCCGCAGTAATCCATATGAATACGTTGCCAGGCTTTACAAGCTAACGGACATGTAGTCCATTTTGATGGCTGACGGAATAAGTTTTGTTTACAGGAATGGCATAAGGAAGCAGTTCTTCTTATATCAGTATCAATTTCAGGCCACCAGCATAATTGTCTGGCCAACGATATCATTTTTTCAATTCCTAAGTGTCCCGAATGCAAATCATTAAGTATTTGTGTGCAAAGTGAGGGAGGAATAACAATACGATTATTGACACACAACAGACCTTCATGTGTTAGACATAGTTCATCACGACGCTGATAGTAAGCTGGATATTTGTTCATTGGATGTGCTGATCAACCTCGTTTAACTGCAGCCATTATCGAACCAGAATATTTCTTTGTTTCAAATCTTAGATCTGAACGAGATACAAACAATGGTTGAACCAACGAGCAGTCTGTACTGTCAGTCTTTTCATATGTCAAAGCATTGCGGGATAACTAATCTATATGCGGAATTTGTTTTGCACTGCATGTAATTGCAACAAGAGTGATACAAAGGCAGCTGAGTTTGAAAAAAATTATTTCTAGTGAGAGCATCAATAACGACAAAGCGAATTTCGATTGTGTACAACGATTATATAAATGAATTTCAATCGACGTTATTAGTTTTCGTTATTAGATATTGCTAATAGAAATTGCGCTGGAATGCACATTTTTTATTTAGCTGATAGGCATCATGTTAGGTTTCGACGTAACTACGCATGTTTTGTAACATTTTGATTGTTGGTCTGATATCAAATATCACAAATTGAGAAGCACTATCAACTAGGAGTTATTTAAGTGTTGTTGATCATTCGAATTTGCTCAAACTACATTTTTAAAATATTGCTGCAGTGTTGTGCTTTAATTGAAATAGATAGGTGAAATCTAGATCATTCTCATAATATGATGAATATCAAATCTTCAGATTTATTTCAATAAACTGTAGATTTTTGTTTCCAGGTACAAACACATGCCCTGATAATTCAGAGTGTCGTACGTTCCAAGAAATGTACAACGATCCAATAGATTTTTGCCAATCCGTGTTTGATCACTCATGGAAAGTTGAGCGGTCAGGAGATTGCATCAATTTTGTCAAACGAGACTCATCCTTTATTGAATCGAACACTAAAGTTGCACTGAAAACGGCATCCTCTATCTTGTCACGTCTGAACAATCATGCATCACACCGTTATACTTCCCTTTGTTTGGCAAATCTATTTCTGCTTATTTATACAAACAATATCTACAAACAATTTTTATGATTTTTATCATGAAATTTCTAACTGATTGGGCCGAAATTAATTTTTGTTTTTTATAAAAATATTTTAGTGTTAGACTTCCATTATACATCAATTTTTCTGATTGTTTCGATTTTTTAGTAGAATAAATCATTGGAACGAGTGATTTCATTCAATTTATCTCGCACAAATCTTTAAAGTTATCGGAAGACACAAACGTTGATATGGTTTTCAGAGTAGGCAGCAATTAGTTAAACTCGTATTTTCCATGATCGTGATCCTACAGCGCAGGATTGTAATCTAACAAAAAACTAAATATATGCAGCGGGAACAGCAGGTCGAAAAACGTTTAAATGAGAGCAAGCAAGCTAACTATGCAAACGCGCGTTTAAATCAGAAAGTATTTTCTCAGTTTCATTGCATTCGATTTTGAGAATTTTTCCGTTTTTATAAAATATCTTAAAATGGTTTCTGACGAAAAACATGACATGTCAACTATATTGGCGTCACAAGTGTCAAAAGTTATACTTTTCTTTTGTGAGGTGTAATTCCAAATGAATATGATTGGTTCTGATATACGACCACCGATGGATTGAAACAAGCTGTTCAATATAAAGTGAAATAATCTATCTTACGTATGTGAAGTGCTTGCTTTGAGATTATTTTTAAAATGCTGAAGTATTTCATATTTTTGTTATGCCTATTTACAAGCTTTCCGAAATATCCCTCTGGAATATTGTATTCGGCAAAATGATACGTTAACGGACAATTATATTTATGTTATATATATTCTATATTATATTACATAATATATTATATAATGCTTATAATCTAGCAAATAATGCCATTGGAGTTTTACCAAGATACACCTCACCGATATTTCAGAGTTGCTTAATATTTTTGATTGAAACAAATATTTTATCTGTATTTTCCGTCACACAATGATTTCATGATGCTGTTAAAACAATAGAGGTGCACACCTCTGACTATTGTGAGTTAAATGTGTTTAACTTAAGAATATTTTAAAGTAATTACATTTGGTCTTGTCTAATAAAAACAATGTGATAATGTGTTGAATGAAATACAATTCAAGCATTTGAATTTTTATATTTCTGGTCAATTTGGAGAAATTAGAGCTTTTCACATATTTTATGATTACGATTACAGTTTTAGTCGAAATTGATGATGTCAAATTACAAGAAAATGATAACGTTTTGAAACCTGTAAATCTACCGTTAGATTAAGTTTATTAAAACGTCTTAGTTCATTATCAATGCAAACATAGATATAAAATGGTTGAATTTCGATTGAGTGCTAATTAAGACCGGTCGTAAATCATTTGAAGGTGTACTGGCAGAAGGGAATGGATCAAAGTTGCGATTTTGGTTTTGAAATAATATGCAAGTACAGTTCAACATAATGTGCGAGGAATAATAGATTTTTCAACATAATAGACTGTTAATGGGATAAATTTGTCGTCCAATATTGTATGTTTTCTCTTTGGATATTTAACGGTTAATAGAATAAGCCATCGTTGGTAAAAAGAAACCGACAATGATTGGGTAAAGATTTGAAATTGATATTTTCAAGTAACAGAACAGCATACACCATTACATGCAAAACAAGAAAATAGAGTCTCATCACTAAAAGTAAAAAGCCGGTGTGAATTTGGATCTCATTGATATTAATCAGGAAGACGTTTCACATCAATCGCACCTAGTTTAGCTGAGAAGCTTTTCATCTGAATCAGATTCTGACCACTTCTAAAATATCTGCATCTGGACTCGATAGTGTTAAACGGAAACTTGTTACCAAACCGATGATTTTCCTTCCGTGATACGTGAAATAATCAGTAAGGTAACTCGATACTTGATATCTACAACGCAATTCTTTTACGGATATACCCTATATATTGCATCTATAAAAAAGTTGATAGATGCGTATGCTCTTGAATGACTGCAGATTTTTATCTTAAATTATAGAGTGAAAAGGAAATTTGCTTAATTTAATTTTATAGAAGACTTCTAAAGTGAAAGCGAACAAAATCATGATGCATAAAATATGTTTTTCCGATTATTATAACGATCACATACTTCTAGTGACTACACAAGATTTTACAATATGACAAATGTTCTACGCCGTTTTTTCACTATTTTGACATAAAAATTGTTTCGCTGTGATAAACAATCAATTTCATCTGACAAACGCTGAACAGATCACTGATTATTAGCATCAACAAGATATCTTATCAAGAATATTCCAATATTTTGCGGATATTTTCAAAATCAATCAACACGGTACATGAATCAATGCGCGAAGTTTAAAATATCATTTTGCAAATTGAGATACTTTCTCAAACGTTTTAATTCGCTTTAAACGAATATTTTTTTAATTTGGCTTCATACTCGATTGTATGTCAACAATATCCGTCATTGTAAGATTCGAAGCACTAACGACACAATCTTTTGCGTTAAATGCAGACTGTCGCCAAGGTCAATTCACTTATCGACCATAACGCACATGAGCCAGACTGTCACATTCCAGAAATAATACGAATAATTCCAGGAATATAAAATTCATATATTGAAGATAGAGAAAATAGATTTTTGTCGAAGTTCACAGGAATAAGTCAAGTAAGTCATTTGGCATATGCATTAATTTCGTGTATTTTGTTGAGTCTCTAAAGGTTTTCTTTATCAGTGCATCCACATTTGCTCATATTTGATCACCGAAACAAGTTTCGTCAAAGTAACATTAATTAGGTATAGAGAAAAGTGAAACGTCAAAGGCCATAGCCCTAACATGGTAGTGAACCCTTGGTCTGTTAAATATTAACTTGTATTTTTAGCAGCAAATATGAGCTATTATTTAATACATTTGGTGTATACATTTTGTGCAGGTCGCGAAAGTTAGTAAGATTTTTACAGAATTAGATTTCCTCACGTAATATGGCTAGTGTTGAAAGCTTACGGATAAATTTAACAAGCATTCTTGTAATTTCAAGTGTGTATATCGATTGCAAAAATTGAGATTTTTTCTTAAAGATAATAAAATTGCATTGGACCTTCACTGTACATTATTTGAAGAAAAATTCTGGTATTTGACCTATTGACGTGCTTACGAAAACAACATTTGCTTATTCGAAGTGCTTGGTGGACTTCTATTTGCGATGAGCACAATTTATCGGATTCTGAGACCGAGAGCTCCTAGTAATAGGTTTTAAAGCTCAAGAATCAGAGAGTAAGGGATAAACTTTGGGGTAACATCGCTATTTATCTCACATGCCGATATAGACAGAACAGAAGCACTTGGAACTAAATGCACGTTCCCTTTGAATCCCTTATTGAGAATATAAGAAGGATATGTTCCTATACAATCTATTTAAATAACTCAAAAATTTACCTGCCACCAACTTCATGCGAAGTTAATTTAGGTATGCGTATTGCTCGCAAAACCATACATTCTTACAGGATCACTAACAGAAACATCCATCACTTACCCGTTACATTCATCAAAAAATCGGCATCAAATACTTGCTTTAAAACAACACGGATCAGTATGTCACCTAGGTTGGATATTGTGAAACAAACAATACTTTTCACTGAATAGGTAGCACATTAAATGTTTCGAAATCGCGTACTACAGTTTAACATAACTATGTCTCCACCTGATGACGGCAAACAGTCAGAAATGGGTTGTGGAATGTAAGTTCTGGAGATGTGAACACTACGACGCACTGATTTGTTTTGAGGGTCTTGAGTACTTGGCCGAAAATCACTTTGTGATTCTTTATTTTAACATCGTGGTTCGTCGCACGAAACCTATTTAACAGTGGTATGCAAGTATAACTTTGTTTACCACTTTATCGCTGTTTCAAGGCTCACTGAACCAATGCTTACTGTCTCCATCTGATAACGACAAAGAGCCAGAAACCGGTTGTAGACTCTAAGTGATGGCGATGTTAACGCTGCAATACAATATGAATAGGTTAATTTAGAATGCATGCAAATGATGCGAGGTGCTTTCGGGGAATTTTAGCACGTAATTCTGTATAAAATGGCAGGGAAATGACACATTCATCTGAGTAAATATTCCAGTATCAATAATTGACTGAATTTCTTTAAAAATGTATGTAAATAGATGGTGACTTACGCAAAAACTTCATTTTTATCGATATCATATTTATTTACGTTTAATTGATCAATCCTAGTTAATAAAGACATTCATATAGATTGACAATTTTAACGGTAGTTTTAGCATTACTTTAAACAGTTGACTTTATTCAGGTGCTGACAAGATTATTCCATCTGACTGTCTGCATGTGTTAATTCAGTGCACAAAAATGATTATAGATGCATAACAGAAGGATATTATGTGGCACACACTTTCATGACAGTATATCTAACAGCATTCATTATTTTACCCGCCTTAACATAAAGCCAGTTAATTTACAACTGTACTTCCACCTCTGCACTTACAAAGTTATCAAATTCACACGCATCTCTGGATACCAAAAGTGTTTTGATTAAAGATTTGCAATCCCTGTAATCGAAGGGATGATTGATTATGCTTTGTAATGTTTCCAATTTCTGGTGAACAATTTCCGGAATATTTTCCCTATAAAAATTGTTAACGAGAAACACACAGCATAGTTAGTCGTTCTACATGATGGCGCGAATTCTTCGCGATTTAAAATGATAGAGGGGACGTTGTTCATCTTTAATAAGTCCCTTGAATACAACCTCGCACGCTTCTATGACACACGCAAAACTAACCCCGGCTCAGTGTCCTTTTTCATGTGATTGATGGATACTCACTAAGTTGATTTTACTGGTATAACGGAGTAATTAAATAATCTCTTTTCGGCGGGAAACGTTATCATTCGTTTTTGCGCACAACCCATGCGCTTGCATTCTAGGTTAATTGGAATGAACTATGCCTCCTTGTGACGAATGTCATGCGGTGTTGCGTAGAAAGTCAGTGCTAGATTTGGTCCCGTTTCAGGCACAGCAGCTGTTTATTTTACAACGCAAACGAAACGTATTTTCAGCAAAAAGCAAAGTGAAAGTAAATAACAAATCACACTCATTTCAATGGAAAAAGATAATCGAGCATTTAAACATGTATATATTACACGTATAGAGAAAAATTATTTACCGGAATGATATGAAAAATTGACAAGTTTAATATGAGATTTTATGTGCGATATTATCATCAAATACGGGTAGTCAGTCTGCTGGAAAATGTACTGAGAGTTTATGACCAATGAAGTTACTTACCTTAATATTTTTATTTGTCTAATCATGGTCGTTTCTGACATTTTAACCAATAGGTGATATGACTTTTACCAAATGCCAGATAGCCTTTCGTACATGAATAGTGAGATAAAATGTGATAGAAAAAATAAAAACTTTGAATGAAATGGTGTTTTTTGGAGAAAATATTCCAACATACGCTAAACGGATTTCTAATATGACAGGTAAAGTTTTGAACGACGCGTCGATACGGGTAACATACACGTTGGGTAAAACTACAACTTCGACCCAGGTTTACCTCAAAGATAAGAGAATATAGTACATCCAGCAAGTGGAGTTCATACTAAGATTAAAGAAATCAAGACTCACACAATGGAACGTCCACAGATTGAGTCGGCTTATCAGTCTCTAATCAATGATTTTGCTTCAACTGAACATTTGTTGGACGCTGGACAGTGTGGATCATAGCGCGTAGATGTAATGCAGTTTGTTCTTGAATCTTATATACTACACATGCATGCAAAGGCAGTGGAAACCACGAGGTTTGGTAAGCATAAGCCGAACAAGGTAGGTGGAGCATTGATCTCACATTGCTGTTTATGATGCGGCAAAGACCAATAACTTATGTTCATTTTTTATGCTTATATTTAATTACTATTTTAAAGTATTCATTTTCAATATCATTTCTCATTCACATTTAATCCTATGCAAGTAGACCGCTATGTAAACCGACCTGAAGTGCATTCAATTTGTGCTGGTTCATATGTAAATCGATCTGTAATAGTCTACATGACGTGATATCCAGAAAATCTTTTGTGGTAATATCCATTGGAGATAATGGATTTAACTTCATTTATCATAGCTTAACCTGGTCTGACGAAGCTTTCATGGTAGATATGAAATGTTAACCGCGAAATGCTCTGATCCATTTTCCAGAAAAATAACTTTTCTTTTTCTTTTACTACTATTAAGTAGTTTTAAACTTGGAAAACTAGACAACTTTGAAGTACTAGTCAATAACTCAACACTGGTGAATGGAAAACTTTTACGTTCAACAATCACCATGTTATGTTGTAGTTATACAATCATTAGTATGTTCCAATCTGTTTCAATCTTCGCCAATTATTCACTTTATAATCACATTAAAATTAATATTATAAAATTAGACGAATGTAGAAACATGCTCTATTTATATACATATTAACAAACAATCATTTAAATTTAAGTCAGAATATTCATTAATAATGCTAATCATAGTTTCATTACACGTAGAAAATGGTTGTTTTGGTAAATTTTTGCCTCGATTCGAAATAATCAGTTGCCCCATGAAAGCAGGTTTAAATGCGCATTATAACTTGTCATCATATCTACGAAACATTTTTTTATGAAGAGATATGGGAAACGTTTTATATCAGAAGACACTTCTCAAATTTCGTGAAATGAGCCAATGTTTGCCATAACTTCTCATGTGACGGAACAAATAATAACAGCACGTGAAACAAGTAACGCAAGAAACAGTATACAATACACAACTGAATTAAATCGTGAAAGCAGAACAGTCAAGTTCTTAAAGAATGAACGAGAATAATGGAACCCAATTCAGGTGTATATTTAGCAAACTTCAGATTGAATGATCGACGGAGAGAAAATCGTGAAGATCGAGAAATACCGGCGCAATAGCTTACACATTAAGGATCACTGTGTGATAATTCTCCACCAAAAACTTCATCGCCATAAATGACCAATCTATCTTTTGGATCACATCATTCTCAAATTAGCATAATAACATTAAATTTCAATTTGTTTTTCATTGAACTTGATAATTTACGAAATCTGTTGGTATCGAATTACAGAGAGTTCAGGCAGGTATTGAACAACAAAACTATTCGGAAAGTATGATAAATAATATTGCAAACTGAAAACAAAAATTTTGCTAATTTGCCCTTTTGTATACTGACATAATTCAAGGCCGAATGACCATTTTAGTATGTATTCGTTCTTTATTTCGTGTGTATTGTTGTCCAAGTATTGACTAATAACTTGGACGGAAATCACGGTTATGTATGTAATTTGATTTTCTGGAAGTTGGATTTTAAATCGTTGCCAAGCAAACAATTATGCAATGTATATAAGCCATAATACCGAAGAAAACAATTCTCGATACTAATAACTCAAATCAATTTGCCATGTCAAAACAATCTCGCTAATATTTTGTATCAGTAGATCTTTTAGGTAGGCCAGGTAAGCGATTCCTACGTAACACCGCTAATGACATCGATTTCGTTAGACGGATATCAACCGCACGAACCATTATGTACCTTACTATAGGGTAAACCCGAGGACATAATGTTTCATTAGTTGACTCAACAGAAAGTAATAATTTACTCTGTGAGAAGCAGCCACGGGTATTCAAAACACTAGTCCAATCTCTCAAACTCGTCAGCAAATTAATTGGGTCAAAATTATGTTTACGAAATCCGTGATAGATAACAGATAGAAATATATTTCTTCCAAGGTTACACTTTTGTATTTTGATTCAATCTAATTATTTTGAGTCTCATGAGAGTAGTATCACACGATGTCGGTAGCACCGAACTCATTTTTCAATAAATGTTAAGTGTTCTAATTTCCATTAACTTGCTTGAGTCATACGTGAAACCTATGAATGCCTAGTCCAGACATGTTTTAGGCGTCGTTCAAGTTACCACTTTGGTCTCGATGTTTTGCTTATGATTATAAGCAAAATTGAGCCGAACTTAGAAGTAACTCGACTCAACGATAATCACTTCCATCCCCCTTCCATGTCTTGCCGTCCATTGTATTACGATTCGCATCTCAAGAACGAGTAAAAACCCTAAAAAAACCATGATGAACACAAAGCAGACAAATGACAAATGACCATGCTCACAAACAATACACGCCCATCTTTTATCAGCAAAACTCGTTACCAATGCAAGAACGTTAACGTATCTGTGCTGTTTGTCAATTTAATTTAATTTTTCAGTCGGTCACATGCAACCTGGTTTTTCTACTTGCCATCGCCACGTTGAACATATTTAACAAATCATGACGAATTGCAAATCGTTTAATCGCTGTTGACGTACTACGTCTGCCGCATTTTGGAGAGATAGTCTCTCGCAGAAAATTGTTCCATTTAGATGAGATAGGATGTACTTTTGTCGAACATTTGGGAGCTTACTGCTCTTGTGCTGTGCTGGAGGTTGGTGTTGTGCTTCGCAAAATGACTCAGAATTCCACGCTTGGAGGCTCAATTATTATATTCAATTCAATTCAATTTCAATGGCCTAAAAAGCACATAGCATTAAAAAAGTCTGCAGCATAATATGGTTACCAATAATAATATTACAAACAAAACGGCATTCGGTTGTTTACTCAACAGTTCAAGAATCAGGTATAAACTCACACGTTGGAAATTGTTCCCTTTTGCACAGTGCGGTGAAAGGTCAGGACGTATGTTTATCTTTGATGCACGGGCTAAGGGTTAAAAACGATTTTTGATTTGGGGAGTTCATAACATAATTGTATCAATTGTTCCACAAACTCACATATCAACAAATTGTCGTCTGCAGTTGAGCCGTGAGTGAGGGACAGTCAGAGTCAATGTGTGCGATCTTGTCTTATGCAAACCCTGTAGATTGAATAAAAACTGCAAATGGTGATTTTGCGGTTGTCAGAATATTGTAAACCAAAATCAAATCCTCTGGGAGACGAAGACGTCGATAATCGAATAAGTTTAGTGTTTTGATACGCTCATTTTTTGGTTTCCAACTCAGTCCGGTTCGATGGTATTTTCGTTGCAAGATCGAAACGACTTTTTAATACTTGACTAATAAGTCATCAGTATATTGAATGCACTCAATGAGACCAGACGAACATTTTGATGGAAATATTCGAAGATTACAGATAGATATTTTATCGACGAGTCAGTACACCAGCTCCGGGTTAAATTCTACTTTGAGAAAATGGAATCAGATGGAAACCAGAACTTAACCTCTTTTATTTTTCAGGTGACGAGTTCAAGGATAGATATTTTATGGACATGCTTGTATAAGTTGAAAGTAAGCAAATGAATTTTACTGAAATATATATTATCATATTTTTGAATAATAATACTAATATTATAATTAAACAGATAATAATTTTTAAATGCTTTGCTTTTATGTTAATCTCAAATGCCGCGTTGCCGTTCGTTATGTATCAATTGTACTGAACTGGATCCATATGGAGAGACACACTAAGCAGACTAATTAATACTCCTGTTTATTTTCACACATCGCATCAACTCGCTGCAAAGAAACTAAATAAGAGACAAACACGTGACAACTATACCACAAATCCAAGGCTCACTGAAACGAAAATGTTTGTTTTCACCAAATGAGAGCAAATAGACTGTCATTAAATACGGTACGTATCGTCAGTGAGTGTATCAAAAAATAGAAAGGAGAAGATATACATAAACGCGATTATGTTTGCATAGTTACATAGATGCATCCATCAGTCCATGCAAACAAACACACATACATAGTTTCATACATACATACATACATACATACATACATACATACATACATACATACATACATACATACATACATACATACATACATACATACATACATACATACA
>JACCGJ010000466.1:82092-180401 GCA_013407085.1 Atriophallophorus winterbourni | reverse complement strand
ACAACCATCTTTGTCTTTACAGTCAACTTGCGGTTACCCCAAACACGAGAGTTCAAACGGGACAAAATGACAGCTACTCTGCCAATCCACTTATCAATCTCAGTGTCTAGCGAAAGGTTATCCGAAATGGTTGAACCAAGATATGTGAAATGATGTACTGATTCAAGCTGACAGTTTCGAACAGTGATGATTAGAGGCGATACAATCCCTTGACCAAGGACCTTAGTCTTGCTCATGCTGATTTTTATCCCAAAGTCTTTGCATGCCGACGAAAAACAGTCCATTCGCGACTGGAGGTGTTTTTGGGAGTGAGCAATAATGGCTGCATCCATGGTATCCAAGCTTGTACTGTATAATCCACAAGTGGATGTATGTATATATTGATTATCTTTGACAATGAGTGAGGTGGGATACGTTAGAAAATTTGTCAGAGTAAATAGAGTACCGTATTTTTCGGACTATACGGCGCACCGGATTATAAGACGCAGTATCAGTGAACGATCTGTTTTCATATATAAGACGCACCGGATTATAAGGCGCATAAAGCGAAACAAAAATAGTCGGATAGGTCAGACTTTATTCAAATCATGAACAATAACTGTCAATATTACATAAAAAGTACACTAACTTTTTCAATCATTCCTCTTCTACGAATCCATCAAATTCCTCGTCTTCGGTGTCAGAATTCAACAGTTGGGCGATAGCGGCATCAAGCACGCCCGGATCCCTCTCGTCATCATCCGATTCAGTCTCATTGCTGTTGCTTGGCTGTTCATCAATGATTCCAGCCTTAGTGAAAGCTCGGACAACAGTAGAGACCGATACTTTAGCCCAGGCGTCGACGATCCATTGGCAGACAGTGGCGTAACTAGCCTGGCGTTGCCTACCTGTCTTGGTAAATGTGTGCTCACCTTCTGTCATCCATTGCTCCCATGCGGCTCGCAATTTAGCCTTGAACGCCCTATTGACTCCAATATCTAGCGGTTGGAGTTCTTTGGTCAATCCTCCAGGAATGATGGCCAGCTCCGAATTGGTTTTCTTCACTTGACTTTTGACAGTTTCAGTGAGATGAGCGCGCATAGAGTCGTAGATCAATAAGGCCGTAGAAGTGTGGAAAAAGCCATCCGGCCTCCTGACATAAACTTCTCTCAGCCACTCGCTCATTTTCTCTTCGTCCATCCAGCCTTTCGGATTGACCTTAACAATGATTCCAACAGGAAACGTTTCTTTTGGCAAAGTCTTCCTCTTAAAAATGACCATGGGTGGTAGTTTCTGACCATTAGCCTGGCAACCAAGAACGACAGTGAAGGAAGATTTCTCATTCCCTGTGGTGCGTATAGATACAGTAGACGTCCCTGTTTTTTCTACGGTACGGTTCATGGGGATGTCAAAGGTGAGAGGGACCTCATCCATGTTTGTGATTTGGTCAGAATGGATCTTCTTTTCTATGATCTTGTCCTTGCAGTAAGTGCGGAAGATAGCTATCCTTTCATTGTAATCCTTTGGCAGTTGCTGCGAAGTGGTAGTTCTTGTGCGGATGGAGAGATGACGCCTTTTCATAAAACGAAGCACCAAGAAGGACCTCCTTGAAATTCGTCTATCTTCATATCACGTGCCATCGCTGTTGCCTTAAGTCGAATGGAGATTGTAGAGACACTTCTACCTGCTCTTCTCTGTTCAGTAATCCACTGCTCAATTTTGTCCTCTAATTGTGGCCATCTTGCCTTGTTCCCTCGGAAACTCTTCTTCGTCTTCTTTACTTGACGCAGGTCATCTTCTTGTTTCCTCCACTTCCGTACCATTGATTCATTAATGTTGAATTGTTTCGCAGCTGCTCTATTCCCATGTTGTACTGCGCGGCTGATGGCCTTGAGTTTGAAATCCGCATCGTGAGCATGTCTCTTAACAGGTGCCATTTGGGAGTCTTTAATTACCGGATGTTTAAGCACCGTACGAACCAGGAAAAGGGGTTTCGGTAAGTGAAAGAGTTTCATTTTAATCGCTGAATAGTTTCATGTTGATCTGTTGTTGATTGTTTGACTCTGACCCCAAAACAAGTCTGTCTAGACAGCATAGAAAGCCGACTCCACGACCATCAGTGATTATTCTTCTACAATCAAGGGGAGTGACATCGTCACTTACCAAAGTCGTAATAAAACATTTTGACAGATTTTTCAGCGCAGTGTGAACATACACTATTCATACATAAGGCGCACCGGAATATAAGGCTCACTGCCGATTTTTCGTACAAATTAGTTTTTATGTGCGCCTTATAGTCCGAAAAATACGGTATGTATGTTTGTCTGTCTGTCTGTCTATCACCACGTCACGCAACACGTTTCACAACCAGTTCTCAATTAATTCCCTATTCATATCCAAGGTCAACCTTTGAAACACTCAAGACGTTCACTCACATATAACACAACACAAGAGAGCTGCAATTGGTCATACACGTTTACATGTAAATTACAAATAATGAAACGAAAGCCTATGTTATATAGACAAATCCCGTTTCCCCAACACCATCATCAACAAGGCTCTACCAGTTGTCTCACTTTGATCTGATTTGCGATTGGATGTCGTGCCAACCGCTTCAATTCAAACCCTCATCACGTTGGCCTGGTTTGACCGACCTTTGCGATTTTCATCTAGTTCAGTTGCGTCTGACTTTGCCCATGTTCATGTTTACATTAATGTTTTCGGGATGCAGTCCTACATATCACCCGAAAGTTCATAATTGGCACTTACACTGATGCAGTTTACACTTCTGAAATGTAATTTTATTTCACCTGCTTTTCCTTCATTTTTAAAGTCTTACCCTTATGCAGAACCCGATCCAATGTTTCTCTTAGTATTTTATAGAATGTATGACAGAAAATGTCAATTTTCAAATGGTAATTTTCGAACTTCCCATTCGATAACGATTTTATTTCTTCTCGGACATACTTGAACCACTGTACGGTGCTGTTAAGCAATAAACGTGGAAAATTATAACGAGGCAGGTTTTCAAACATTTTTCGTCATGTGCAGCGAAAAATTGATTCTTGTCTTATGCTATTTAGGCGACTTTAGCGAGTCAATGTATTGTGTAAAATTTAAGGTGTTTTCTATTTTGAAGTCGAACAGATTCATTCATGAGGTTTAATCATTTTTATCCGCATAGCATCGCTTAATCAATCAGTCAATCTAATGAAAACTGACAGGTGCTTTTAAATACAAGACCTCGTTTCCTGATAATTGATATTCTTTTCTTATAGATCAAGTTTTTTCCGGTCGTTTCCGATTATACAGAGGATGCTTTATATAAATGAGACTTTTCACGGTGATTTTCCGATAGGCGGAGCAGGAAATCCTCTCCCCATTTAACATATTCACTCCGTCACCACGAACATTTGAGCACTCAGGGATGGTTAAAAATCAGAGACAATTACACCACAGGATTACGGTTTGAATGATAATGTGGAAAATAATAGTATATAACAAGCACATCGAATATACGGCTCACAAATGATGTTCGTTTGTATGTTGTATGTCCGCTTTCGCTTCAAATATCGCTATGCATTCATTAATTCGATAGTTATCCAGTTAGTTGATGGGTAATAATATGTTAGGTTTTTGATAGTATTCATACCGTTCTAAGATTCCACTTTCTAGTATGCGAAATTTAACAAGAGAATTTTGGGGCGAGATGGGAGGTTGCCTGTATCCCACAAAATGAATCATCTAGTGCAGTGGTTTCCAACCTTTTTAATACCTCGTAACCCTACAATATTTTAACATGCTCTCACACCTCTTATAATACATGTAATGATTTTCGCCATTTATAATACACATGGCTTTATCACCTCTTCTGCAATTATACTCGGTTTCTCGGATTTGTCTACTTTATACGCCACGTGGTATGAAGCAATCAATAGTGGTTTGTCCACAGATAAAACCTAATTTTAGAAGGATTCCTTTTGAAGCAAAGCGGATGGTTTTGGCTTTCAATGATTCAGCATCATGGCATGCGAAATCTGCTGCACCATATCATTTGTTGAAGCGATCTTACAACTTGGATGTTTTGAATTTGCGTTTAACAAGACAGTTTTACAATTCGAAAATTGTAATCAGAAAAATGTATAGAAGGTTAAATAGAACAAAGGTAACGGTACAAGTAACATATGTTAGTAGAAGAACTGTTTATTAGAGACACAAGAGAAATGATCATTACAGTAACACAGATTACGTTCCATAATTAACAAGCAATCAATAGAGACTAACGACAATTAATACAAAACAGAACTCTGTAAAAGCACCTCACACAAAGGGTCTCGCACCCCTGGTTTGGAAACCTCAGTCTCGTATAACACAAAAGAGAATCTCTTAGTTGTTTACAGCGTTTGACTTTAAAAGCTGTGTCATCACGAAGTTGTTTCCGGTCAAAACGCCGGTGTGCAAACGACGACGCTGGGACTTTGCTGTCGGTACCACAATACACCTCACTCGATGGTAAAATGGTTAGCAACACTTGTGTTGTTCGCGCAAATTTGTAAACCTGGTGTTATAATCTTAAATTGGTCAAAATATTCTCGTGTATAATCTAATCCAAAGCAATATCTACCAATCAGATACTGAATTAAAAGTAAAAATGTACATTTTGTATCGAAAATATGGTTAAAAAGCAAATAAGTGAGTGGCTTTATAAAATAAACACAAATTCCAATGAACAGACGTTTCAAAATTTCGAGATATGCTAGTTCTGTGTAAGCAATAACATGATCTATTTGTTGTTACGTATATGTTGTTGGCCCGCTGTTAGCAAACGATGCGGTCATTATTGCTCCTTTTTTCGTCTTGAAAGGCCACCTGGAGGACGCATAATTTTGTGCTCAGATACTTTTTAACATTACTCGTCATCGCTGATTTTACCTGTATCATTCCAGCTTTGATTGGATCTAATCCTCACTTATAAAACAATGAACTCAAAGATGCACCCTCTGAGGCATCTATTTCACCTCCGGTCAAGCCATACCACACCAGCTGGGTTTTGATATTCCACATTCTCACCGGAATTGCCGTCGGTTCTTCTATTCGGTGCTCGTTTGTTTCTTAGGGAAATCCCTACCGTTAGACGTTGTACAATCATCTAGTGAAATGATTTTCAGGAACGAATTGGATATATTTCTGCGTAGTAATTACACCCTACATCCCGTTTATATAACACAACATTTGTCCTAACGAATTTTTCCACACTACCGAGACATTACAATGACAATTTTTTTTCAAACACAGAAAGAAGCGGCGATCTTCATTAACCGCCTCAAAGACTGATATTATATATATATATATATATATATATATAAATATATGATGTGACTACTAACATACAAAATATTAAATACCCCATATCCATCCATTAAAGCAATGATTTCCGACTACCGTGAGTCACGACATTCACCCTACAAGCGCCACTCAGCGAAACTGCATTATTCCCACTCCCGTATCAGCTGTCGCCGATATTTTTATTGTTTCCGTGTGGAATTTCCCTCTAGGAAACTCTTGTTCATCTTCCCCAGGTCGGAAACGTTCATTCGAAATTTGGATACTTATTGGGTTGCATCATCAACGATTATAACGCCACCTCGTACTTGGTCATGTAAATATAACAACTGGTATATACTTGACCATTACTAGTTCTAATTTATACCCTTTCATGAACGGAAAATTATCCGTTATGACTTGGTAATTGTGGACAGACGTGCTTGTTGTCGACCATAGAATCTTGAATACCATAGAGATATACGTATAAAAAGGCACTCAAATCCTTACTTTGTTTGCGTCCATGTGTTTCGAAGGAGGAGCAAACGTAATTTTAATTATGGTATGGAGAGACTAAATTTCGACCGGAAATATTTGTTTGGATACTTTGTTTTTCCATGAATGTGTGTGTAAAAAGCAAGCACTAAGGGGTTTCAGTAAAATGGCGCCAACACAGTATTATTCAACATAAAATATCGTAACGTTTGTTTAGAGATCATTTCGTTCGATAAGGAAACAATTTCTGGTGGTAAGTTGTTCCAAAAAGCATACACTGACTGGGTACAAGTTACCGCGACAGTTTAATCGGGAATGTGGAATTTAGCGGTCTCCAAATTGACGGGTCAAGAGCAAGTTCTTCGAAAATCGTATGGTCAGTGCTAATAGCTTTCATATCTCTGCTACAAACGTCTTTGTGGCGTCAGTGCGGCCTGCTGAATGTCGACTTCTTCATTTTAACTCTTCATAGAAGAGATTTCCCATCAGATTATTCCTCTCCCTATGTGGACCGCCTTCGTGGTCCTAAGCCATTCGCCAACCGCAGTTCGTGCTGGGTCACACAGGACTGAGGTGGAATTGGTTGGCTATATGAGACGCGCGCCTTTTGAGCATTTCTGGAAATTCGAACTTATTCAAAAACCGTTTTGGCTGTGACAACCTTACGGACTAAAGAGTTGCATGCTTTTATTCGGGCTTCGGCGGTTGAGGCAACAATGACGACGGATTGAATTACAAAGCATTCACCGGATGGGAAAGAGTAGTAATATTAAATGGAGGTTTATAGGTGCACACCTTTCCCCCACATTTCCTCGACTCACCTGGATGCCGTGTGCGAACTGTCAAATGATATTCCACGTTACCTATCTTATCTAAATGTTGATTAAATGTTCACATTTGGGGTGTGTGAGATGAAACTACATGAATATATTCCTTTTTATTCCCATTTTTATATTGTTTTTCAATACCGGATCTCTATTGAAATTCAAAACTGAGTTTACATACACATATTAGCTCTCCCGGGGAGCGATACCGGTACTACAATAGAGGCATGCGTTTCGTATTGGCCGGTGCAGACTAGATTACAAGGTGGTTTCACACGGTAGGACAATGTAATCGACTCATTTCCTCATAAAAATGGGTGTAAAATAGTAAATGATGAAACGAAGTTATACGTGAAAGCCTTTGTTAACCAAAGTTTTCACTAAGTACCACGGTGTTCAAATACAAAACACATAGTGGTTCCTGACCATGTGCTCATGGTTCCATAAACTACCGATTCATAGTGTTACTCAAACCCTAAACGAGCATACTATAAAAGGTTTCAAGCTGTCTGCCGTCATCAGGTGGAGACAATATGATCAGGTTCAGTGAGCCTGGAATCAGTAGCTTCCAAGTATAACTTCGTTTACTTCTGCGAAGCTGTTTACAAAAGCGAGTCTCGGGTGCTCGTTATGTTACGACGGTTATTTGGATGTTTTTTCCCCGGGGTGTTTTCTTCTCAGGATGAACACATATATACACCCAATTCTAGACTTGCGGCACAAGCCTGGACACCATGGCTCTAAAAAGATATTTTACTTCTGTATCGCATATATCAAAGAGCTTCTAAGTTTGTTAATGGACTCAAAAATACCACTCAAACGGCAGGACCTAAGGACACTTGCACAATGGAGAATGCGAGGTGATCTCATCCTCGCATACAAAATACTTGCTGCTGTTTCCCACCCCCTGGACATACTATTCCACCTTCGAGCTTGAAGCAATAGCCATGGTTATGGTTGCAGGTTGGAAATACCACACTCCAAACGGAACTGCCGAAGGTATTTTTATTCGGTGCGTGTGTGCTTTGTTTGGAATTCCCTACCTGCCGATTTGGTAAACTCAAACAGTTTATCTATATTCAAATCGAAACTTGACGATTATATGAGAGCTAATCCAAATGTTGCCCCCAACTATTGATACACTACCTTCGTCCCATTGATTTTGATTTTATTTATACATATATGTACATTTAAACTTATAGTTCGACTCTATGGTTATTGTAAAGTTATTTGCCTTTTCAACCATAGATCTTGAATCTTCTTAAATTTACGTTTTTCCTTAGATTCAAAAAGCGTTTGTCAAGACTCGGCCACGTTGGCGCTTATAACATGTACGGTATTCGATTTGCAATTTGAGTAGGTCACTCAGTGTTTTTTACAGTCCTTTTTGTTTCCCGTCATTATTCCCGTCGGGTACTTAACTGCTTCAATATCGATCTCCGTGGCTATTTCGGCACATTCCATCATTTTTTCAAATGTTTATTCAATCAACGGCGATAATCTGGCTGCAATAAAATTTGCAAACGCTCCAATTTTCCGTTTATTTGATATTCCAAATTATTTATTGACCACCATGGGAAAAATTACTTTCGAATACTTGCATCACTTTCGATTAACTTGAAAAATTGATTCAAACTCTCTCTCTCGATGCGACACGACACGTCTGTTAAGTTTTTCTGAAATAACGGTACATCTTGTGAGCGATAGGCAAATCCTCTATGTTTAATCTGGATTTGGGACAATAGCCACACATCGACAATCAGTGTTGGAATATTTTGTAAAATAATATGGGGTAACGTGTATTCGCACATTGTTCGAAAATTGACGGTTATATTCCCATCACGAAAGCAAAAAGTCGTCTGATATCTAATTGATGTGTGAAATATGACGAAAGCACAAAACGTAAAATGCTATTTACAGAAATATTCAAATTGCTATGTTGCTCACATCGCCATACTACGCAATATGTTAAAGAAGTAAATGCAATACAACAGAAATTATGTTTAAATTACTGGAAAGCGATTTTCGAATAATTTTTCATCAGACGAATGGTTCATATGGCTGATGATCCTCTACGGATTGCTTTGAACGAAGATATACGGGTGATATGCTTTGACCCCACTGGACTTCTTGATAAAATATGGCAGTTATTCGCCAATATATAGGCATTACATATTTACAGTGTTAATCACATCGCTCACACCTACACACCATAACCGATTCCTTGCTGTTTGCCTTCATCAGGTGCTGAGAGTTAGTTTATATTTACCGGAACTTGAAACAGTGTCTTCCAAGAATACCTCCGTTTACTGCTTTTCTACGGCAAACAGTCAGAAACCGGTTGCGGTGTGCGAGAGTGCAAAGCTATGTTGGTTAATTTTGAACGTCTTGAGCGTTTGACCCAGTATCGCTTGGTGATTCTGCATTTGAACATCGTGGTTCTTTGTGTGAACCCTATTTAATGATGACATTCAAGTATAAATTTGTTTACTACTTTACCCCTTCACTCGAAGTAATCTTACTGCTTGCAGCTGATGACAGCAAACAGTGAATGGAGCATTTATAAATCTGTTCTGTCAAATCATTGTTCTCGTCTGCAAAATCGATTGCCTTCGAAATACGCGTACTTAACGACCGGTTTCTCACCGTTGGCACTACTGATCAGGTATATACAATGTGATATGTTTGCGTATCGCACAGATACGTGGTCAAACTATAAACAAATAGTCAGCAACGATGTTTTTAATGTATCTTAAAAATCATCGCTCGTTAAATAATGCCATAACAGCGGCATCAAATACTATAATACTAGCCATTTTTCTTCTTCTAGCAATATAGACAAAAGTACATGATTTTTAAATGTCTGCCCTCAAAACATTATAATGTATACACGCTTATAGATAGATAGATAGATTCCTGGTGCCTCAGTAACATACAATCGAATCCACGAACTGGAGTTGGCGCTCTTTCACTCCAATATACTATTCACTAGAACATTTTGCTCTCTGTAATTAGCAGGTTTGGTGAATACTGTTCTGAGTCCTCGTTAAAACCGCCTTTCGAATAAAACAAGTAGCGATAATTGTATCACGGGAGCTTCAACACTAGGTCGAATGTAGATCTCATAGCCAAGCCTGACAGCATCGTGTCAAAAGACAATAACACGCAGAAATAACCATTTCCATGGACTTTCTCTCTGGGTCATCCGTATTGATATTTTCGTTCATGTTGTTAAGAAAGATCGAAATTCAAGTGGGTTTTCGGTGCACCAATTTCACAATGAGGCGTCAACCAACGAACTGACGTTAACCTGGAATACACCCTGTAGTGTGGCGGTTGAACTCAATGGTTTTGATGGTAATACGCTGACAACCAAGCTAATGACCTCTTGCTGACGGATAAAACAAAACATTAGATTTTTAACATCGTGGATCTTTGTAAGAACCCTATACAACAGTGGCATGCAAGTTTAACTTTGTTTACCGCTTTTCTACTGTTTCAAAGCTCACTGAACCCCATCTTACTGTCTCCACCTGATGACAGCCAGAAACCGGTAGTGGTGTGTAAGGGATGAGGATGTGAGCACCACAATACATTAGATTTTCCTCTCGCAAATTAAATTTACTGAACTATTTTTCGGGGGATTCGGCAAACTAGTTCATAGTTTCAATAAAGTAAAAATACAAAGCCAGCAATGAAATTGTAATGCTAGAAAATAAGATAATTTCACGGTTAAAAGGTAATTATGGTTGATGTGCGGTTAAACTAGAGCAATTATTGAACAGACAAGAACGGTAACAAAACACCCTTCCTGAAATGGAAATAGCAGACTGAGTGGTATATATATATCGTGATGCTATGAAAAACATTACTCTTGTCCGAGGAACGATACACCAGATGTGCCATGTTGACGCAACAGTAGGTTGGCTATGAAGACCGAAAACGGCTACACAGTGCATTGACGAGACCATTAGGTATTTGGGAATTGCAGTGGGATTATCAAATGCAAACAGTGGGAGACCAGCTCATGATTGATGCTGATCCGCGTTCAAACTCGCCAGCAAGCAAGGACAAGCGACTCGTAGATTAACGAAACGCTTGTACATTGCCAATATTGGGTTTCATTCCATAGAACGGAGAATGCTTGAAGCGTAAACCTCGAAAACTCTTCCAAATGATCACTTGATACAACAGTAGTAACTCCGTTCGCGTCAAATGGACGCATGGTAGCACCATGAATAACTGGTACATCAAATTACTCCAACCAAATTACTGCGGTCGTTTGCGTCGACAATAAAACGTCTAAGGTAAAACAGAATGAAGTCTGTTTCTGTTAGCCTGAGAACTTTATGTTACACCTATTACATCTATCATTCTACTTAATTTGCGCTCTAAACCAACAAATTTCACCGGTGAAACGCACAGATTTTCAGATAGCTTACAAACTGCCCGACAGAGCGTATCCATATAAAACAAAAACCAACCGTGTTTCCAAAAACAAACGTCACTCTGTTTAACATTTGTTCTTGAATAATCTCGCAACGCTAAATCGAATCATGGAAAGGGATATTGGCGATGTACAAAGCTACAAAAATCAAATGATATTCGTAAGTGGGGCACAAAGTTAAAACTAATTTATACTCAACAAACAGTAGGTGACTGGGATGTGGTGTGTTTCGATGATCTTGGGTATTGAGCAGGAGTGTGTTTCCAAGACAGGGTCTGTGTATGTGGATGCTATCGAAAATCTGTCCGCTATTCCCGAAATATCGGTGCTGACTAACGATCATACTCGAGGATAGTGGTTCGGAACAAAAGATGTAAGCGAATGATGATTGAGTGGAATCTAGTGAATCGTGATTGGAAAAATTGGACGCACAAACACAATCAATAAGCGCCGAAACTGTAAACCTAAAATAAAGGGTAAACAAAAGTACACCATTGAATCGGGATCACAACATCGTGAACAAAATAGTATAAATGCAGAGTCATTCACTTTTTGTTCGCGGATATTGTTGCTCGCGGCACCCGTATAAAAGAATCGCGCACGTTACAAGCCGACGGGGGCAGGAGGCAGTGGATGTCGATTAGGAAAATAAACTAGGAAGAACTAAGGCTACCACTACGCAGCACGATGGCGATGGGGTCATTCGGAAAATGCGGTGATCACTTCGCGACCAGTGCCACGCACAAGCAACACTCTTGCCAGGCCCTCGGTTAACACTTCGATGTAATCCATGTAGTAGTAATCGCTTCCGGGACTACGGGACGGGTTCGGCATGTTCACAATCACAAGCGCCGCCTCGCTGGAATGGGTTCGGAGCAGTTCGTTGAGACGTGCGGCGCTGTGCAGACGTCGCTTGCTTTTGAATCTGGAATGGAATGCGAATGTGGCTGGTTTTATAACCCAAAGGGAAAGAATTACAGATGGGGTTGTGGATATTGCTTAGATGGTGGCTCACCGAGCTTGTGTAGACGCAATGCTGCATTATTCGAAAAAATGATATGATAACGAACAGTTTTTCGGTGAATACTACGTGTGGAAAAGTTACAAGATAAGACGGTTTCGCATATAAAACTTACAAACGCGTTAGCGATGATTCTTAGATGGTTATAAATGTAACCCAAGAAACCTGGCACTGAATCAGCACCACTTACCGCCATTGCTATTGCTCAAAGATCCCACTTGTTATCCTTCAAACCGCGCTTGACATCATTCGTTGCAAAAAAAGCCATAGTGGACACCAAAGATATTACCATTATTGTTGCTTCACTCACCAGGGGTAACCTAATCTCGACACTATCGCCTCGAACGGCCGCAGTTGCTTAAGTGGTCAACGTATCACCAACAGATTGACCAATACACGTAGTATGCCACTTGACTTGTCGTGGTTAATGGAGAAAAGGTTTTCAAGTAGGAATTCAACCCGTGTTGTCGTGCCTCTCTGCTTCTACTGGTAGAAATTAAGCATGGGTGCATATCTCGAACTTAATCAATTTCACTGTATACACGCGCTACCCTATCGTTCAATAAAGGCGTCTAAATTGTTCAATAAATAGCTGGATACCCAGATTGTGTAGTGAATGCCATTACCATTCGAGAAGAGCCATTGCGCTGATGAGTTTTATTTCTCTACTCAAAGTATTCATATCTATTATCGTGTCGAACTACTCAAGAAGCTATTTTCTCTAGAGAAATCCATGCCAAAGTAAAGAGGAATTATAAGCAGTTGAACAATAACGAATGATGACTGCGTAAATAATCAGCTGTCGTGCTGCTCCATCCAAGAGTTTACTTTAAATATGACAGACTCGCGGGTAGCTTAACCAGTTTTGGCTGCCGTGTATCCTCAAAAAATTCTGTACTTTATTAGGACCACCACTTCTAATTGTAGCCAAAAGTTGGTCATAACATAGAATTAATATCATGCTTCACCGTGACTTCTCGGGAAAACGAATGGGTGCTGTACACTTGTTCATTCATAAAGTAATTGCGATTGGTAAGGTGCAATTGAAATCAGGAATAAAACACAAGTGTGGTTAAAACCCGAAAAGAACGAAAACATCTCCGGTGTGCGATTTCAAAAAATCCGAAGAAACCTCGTAAATTTTATCCTGGCTTGGTTTTTCGTCATTCTTTCTGCTGACACAAGCGCAAGTATCACACGTGTTTACAAACTGAGGTACACTCTTGAAGGTTAAAACAAAGTTATACTCTGACCTTGAAATTCAGAACCACATCCAGTGTTCCATTAGTTCCCGGAAGCCTCAAAAAACACAATACAGGGGTTTAAAACATAGTGTAGTAGAACACGATATGGTTTCATAGCCGTAACGAGTTGTATTCATCAAGTCCCCCAGGTTGGAATGATGCATTTGACTAAGTGCATCAGCTTGTTCATTTAACAGGACCAAACAAATTTCTTTCGGCAGGTTCACAAAGGGTGGTATTTCCGTATAACGTCACCATACATATGCGCGACGCCAAACTCATTACGGAAATTGTCATTATTCCAAACATCTTTTGATAGCATCATCCTGTCGCAGAAGCGCGGATGTATTCACACACTGTATTCTTTATGAGCATATGATTGCTCGGTTTGAGTAAATATTGATCGTAGTGAAATACCAAAGGAAAACGATGCTCACCAAGCGGCAACTTTGAACTCACCTGCTGCGATAAAGCTTTGCCGGTGTCCCTCTGCGTGGTCTAATAGGAAACGAACGTTGAGGTAACTGGAAATGCAGGTTACACGTTTCTGTGCACTAACATCATTATGCCCTGTTCTGCCAAGTCGCTGATTAAATGGCAACTGATTTTTACAGGATCAATGTTTTAAACGGCACACATTCCGCTGTAATGCCGTACAGTCGAGAATTGACCTAACACGCGTCCATATTTTAATAATATCAAAAAGCAGAGAGATGCTAGCACAGAGGCATGCGGAACCCCACAGTTGATGTCTATTCTTTATGAAAGGTTGCTGGCCACGCGAACTTGGACGTATCGACCATTAAGATAGTCCCTTATACAATTTGGCAGCATTCCCGGTATTCCATAAGCATCAAACTTTCATCATTTAGTGCCGTGGTAGAAAGAACGGTAGATAGATAGGATCGCTTTGTTCGAAAGCCGCGTTGCGCTGCAATCACTATTGACGACAACCTTCAGCGCTTGGTATTACGAAACAACACCTACAGCTAGGGTAAAAATACATAAAACAAGGGTGATTCTTAAACCCATCGCATCAAACGGTGAACAAGTACAGCAAGTAGAAAGAAAATGAAACGTAGCTATAACCATCTGGATCTGCATAAGAAAAAACAGCAATTAGATACACAAAGTTATACTTGTATGCCACTGTTATATAGGGTTCGTACAACGAACCACGATGTTCCAACACAGAATCACATAGTGATTCGTGGTCAAGCACTCAAGGCGCTTATGGATGGCCAAAGTTATGTGTTGGGGGATGTGAGCAACGCATAACTCTAGCATTCAACCACGCTCTACTTGTAAGATGTCCACAAGTAAACCCCCCCCCTTGGAGAATAAAATAATGTTGCCTTTACTATTAATGTATAGACAAACATTCCCATTCACTGAACCACTTATAGGGCGGTTGTGAAACTGAAATAATAGAAATCCTCATTCCACTTCCAGTGCAGCAATGGCCCGCCTGGTCCGTGCATGTCCTGTTTCGACATATGACATGATATCGCACCCCACTAGACTGGTCCATCAAATGACCGTTGCCTATTTACAAATGATTTCGGATCCGCAAGTTCTCAAAATGAATTTGCAAAGCCCCTCAACTAATTTATCTTTATCTCAATAGATAAATGCAATCTGATCCCTTACTCGTTTATTTGTAAGCCGAAATTTGTCGTAATTGTATGGCGTGAAGCCTTGAAGCATGTCACGGATGTAGTCCAATCTGTGAAGGATCGTGCATTGTACAATGCCTATACGTACTACCGGCAAACAGCGCACATAATCAGCATGCTGTTTCTCGTTCTTCTGCGTGAAAACTTGAGTGGTTCCCTAGAAACAATCCAGTACGGAGTGCATCTGACCTTTTTGTGTTCGAGTAGGAATGCAATGAATTCGATAGTAAACAACTAGCCAAAAGCGGTCAAGCTTAGAAACAATCAATCAAATGTGAATTTGACAAGGGTTTGGTAAAGAGCGATGTGACCGGCTCAAACTGACTCTGGATTTTTAGTATGATCATGTTATTTATCAGATCACGTGCATTGACGTCATTTTTTAAAATTAACCTCGTATCGGTCAAGTTACGGGCAATTATGACTGCATGTAAATTATAATCTACTCTGAGCTATCATCAAAAGAATTTGTAGCCTGCTGGATGTCGCGGTGCCCTCCGTCAATGGCGTACCATTTTATCGATCACGTGACCGCGGAATGCCAACAGGCACGACGCGCTCCCATTCAGTCAATGTGTCTGTCTGGCTCAAACTGATGACTCATCAGACAGACAAATGGATAGACCGACCGCGCAGCTAGGAGCTAATTTCCACCTCTAGAGAACCGGACCCGGGATGTTCGAACCGCACCGTTTGCTCCAGCATCAATTAGACAACCGAGGAAAAGTGAATGTGGCCAGAGGTGAGTGTTTTCCTTTCACGCTCAGCGTAGTTGCAGACAGCTTGAATGGACACATGTCAATCGAATGTGAACAAGAATGGCAGAATCACGCTATACGGTTCGGGCGTCGCAGGCTTGTGTTTTACGAAGGCCGTGTCAATAATTCGTGGTAAAAACGCAAATAACTGTACAATAACATAGGATATACATTTAACTAAATCGTAAATTCATGTTTAGATCCATGTGGTTTGAAGGAGAAGTAAAAAGTATTTCCAAGTATGAAATGGAGTAGGGAAATTTCGTCGGAAATGTATGTTTGAGTAACATTTGATTTTTTAAGCGCGTGTGTAAAGCGGAAGCACTGAGGGTTTTCGGTGTTGAACATAAAATTTGTAACTTTTATTTGAAAATCATTTGAGTCAGTGACGACACAATTTCTAACGGTAAACGATTCCAAGAGAAGTGTCGAAGTAAACAAAGTAAATGTGCTAGCATGCTATGATATCGGTCTTCAGGCGATGAACTCTAAGCCACTTCCGACCCATGGGCCCAAGGTTTACTGAAATGTCAATCGAAGCTTCGGCAGAAACAACTTATTACCATCAAGAACGTTTTGTAACGGTAGGTCTTTCATTACATTTGTATGAAGATTTCATTTTCGACCGGAACTTATCGTTAAATTTATATATTTAATATGGTTTTCAAAATTTCTTCCGATTTATGAAAAAAAATTCATGACGAAACTTTCAAATGTTTTCCGCTCTGGGATAGGAGGAAATGTATCAAGCAACTTTTATGAAAGGAGTGAGTGAGTTCGACGCCACCAGGTTACTTACCGCCGTCCGTGTGAACCGGTTGACGGGGAGGTTGCGTTTCCTGCGGCCAATTCCGCCGCTGCTGCCGCCACAAACCGTGTGCCTGCTTGAGCTGGTGAGAATGTGAATTCATGGGGTGTGTGGTTTTTGTCCACGTCTAGTAAGCTGGGCGTGTGGGGGCTGCCATCCAATTGATTCTCGCGTGCCGACGCAGCTGGCCCCGGTCCCGTGGCAAAGGTCACGCTACATTGATGTTCACTCTTGTGACAATCCGTGTCACCAATGTCTCCAGGCGACTGCACAGGTTTGAGAGGCTCCTACACGCAAAACGTATCGTCATGAAGACACAAAGACTTCTGGGCATTAGGAATATAGTAGGAATAGTGATGCACATTGCTTGTGTTAGAAGAGTATTGACAGAGCTAATCTAGTAACGTACTCAAACCATTTTGAATGGATAAGCTCTCAAAAATTAACCCGCGAAAATCAACAACAATTACAATGATGAAACCAGAATCCATGAGTTGAAACGGTTCGGTTAACGATACGGATGTGAAATAACCGAATTGCGGGGAACGTACCGTTCATCTACGAAACAGATAGACGGGTCTCAATGATAAGTCACCGCTCGGCGATTGCCACTGCGCATTCGACATGACCTAACCACACTCGGAAATATATCTACAAACGTTTTCATATGCCAATCTTAATTTATGCAGCCTAATAATGCTTTTGTTAAGCACACGAGAATGAGATGTATTGGTCTTTAAGCGCTGTGTTACATTTAAATCACCTCAAGCTTACCGAATTGCATCTTACCAGCGTGTATGATACCAATGCACAAAAATAATGGCGAAACCGACAAACAATTCGCTTTCCGCCTAGCAAATTTGAACCATAGTAATGTGCAACATTGAAACACTACTCATTCTCACCTCTTCCGGTTTCTCTTCTATCGAGGACTTTTTCTCCACATTCACCCTTGCGTCCATATACTCGTTGGCAGTGACAGATTTGCGGTGTTGATCGACAATATGTTGAGGATCCCGTCGGGCTTCCGTGTCCGTAAGACGCATTTGCTGCAACATTTGTCGACGTTCCTCGATGTTCGCAGTCCGCTGGGCTACGTATGCCGAAATATCGGTCGCACTCTATTGGTACAATCGAGACAATAAGAACGAGGTCAGGTTAGCTGAATGATGTAGGTCACTGACAGATGGGTTTATAGGACGAACACTGGACCGCAAAGCACGAGTATGCCATCATGCCAGGATATCAGGGCAGACGCTACTCGTCAGTAACGGTGGGACGAGGTGATAGAGAGATATTACCGCCGACTGAACATGAGACCCTTTTATTGTTTGTAGGCATTTTACAAAGAGCATTCGTGGAGCAAAGAAGGAGTGCCTTGATTCAGGGTGTTAAAGGCTCGTACTGCGATGCTAGCTTCGTCATTGCATTCAGAATGCACTTTTGTGATGGGATAACTAGTCTATGTTCACTGTTTCACATAACATGCATAGGTAAAAAGGTGCTATAGCGTGCAGTAGTAAAGATTCGAAGTATTTTCGAAAACCTTTTACGAACTGAGTGGAATAAGGAAATTGAGGAAAAGGACATTCGGACTGGACGATTTAAGTCGACATGATGAAAGTGATCTTGAGCTAAATCAACAGCTTACATGTTTAAACAAACAACTTTGGAATCTTGAAGTGACAAAGACTCAAACCTCGCTCTGGGAACAGTAACTTTTATGGTGTCTCTTTTTAACACTGTATCCTAATTCATTACCTAAACAAACCATCATTAGCTACCACTGGCAACCATGATCTGAAAAATTGTTATACGAATGCATGACTCGTATTCGAAAATCTTGAAATAAATGTTCAAATGTTAAGCTGGCTAATTCTATCATTATATCTCCTTGTGTCCACTTTTAAACGGCAAGAAACTGCGTTAAATGAAACAGACAGTTACTGTACGAGGAACATTGAACAAACCCTTTATCTACTGACGGTAACTCTAGTTACCACCTCAAACAAGCATTCGATTGCTCAGTAGCTCCCGTCGATATCTTCACTCATCATCGGAGTGCACTTGTCAGGCGGCGTCTGGCATCTTAAACATGTGTTATATTTATGCCATAATTAAGCAGAATAACACAACAATATCATGAAATACGTATATCCAATTCCCATAGACAAAGGGTTAAGGTTACCAAACTAAAAGGTTTATTAAACTCTCTGATCCGATAATGAGTATAAGAAAGTTTTTCCACCAAATATATTTCCCCAAAGCTTGCATCACCAGTAAACAATCCCACGGACAGACAATTTTAGCCTTTAGTCCAATACGATTAGATGTCAAAAGAAACAAATGGAGCACATCCGACTACAAACAAATAATCCCAAAAAGTACAGGGGAGAACAGTTCGTATTAAACCAAATCTCCTCAAAGGCTGAGTAAAGAGCATTCCGGTTATATAGATTGGATCGTCATGTGGATCTAACAATCTTCCCAGAAACCGAGACACACTCACCATGGCTACCACTTCCACCGCGGCATTGATGCGCAAATCGTAGAGAAACTTTGACATGTCTTTCTTCAAATTGACCGTGTCATCCCCCTCGGAAGCCACGACGAATATGCGCAAATCACATTTACGCCACACACGATTGCGCATCAGCAAATAGGAGGTGAGCAGCAGTAAACCACCGTCGTGCACAATGCACCACACATCGACACATCCTTGCATTTGTGTCGATTTGCTCTTGGGGAACGAGTCCACCCCTTTGGGCACGAGCATGGCCAGGTCGCACGCTTGCGCAGCTCTCACGGTGGCTGGGAAGAGAAGAAAAATGAGTATGAACGCTATCGTGGATGGTTCAAAATCAGGTTAGAAATTATCAGTACAGGTGCCGGGTTCTCATGGATTAGACTGGGGAAACGAACGCTGCTTCTTAGTTAATCATAGCAAGTGTTTTAGGAGATACTCTTGCCAGCTAATGTGAAATTACTACAATATTGTAAATTTTTAATTGATATTTCATACTTGAAGATGCGCCAGACAGTTTGTCAGAGGAACAGATACAATGAAACGAAAAACATTTTCAGACGGTCAGCAATACTTGTTATCGATGGTGGTAAACACTTGAGCACAATTGTATGGCTCTTTTTCCGACCGATCAACAAGCCATGTTTGATAATTCTCATAACACAGACGGGCACGCACTTTTTAAGAAGAAAAGAGAACGACTTTATTATTTTACGCGAACTGTCATCCAACAAAATTGATCCGTCAACACAGATACCAGGAAACATGTTTTGACAAATTTTAAAGGTCTATATTGTGTGCAGAGATTCGAAACTCTGCTCACCATTCCAGAACAAGTGGTGTCCAAGAAGACACAGGTGTTCAAAGGTTTTACCTTCGCACATGTCTCCAATTCGTCACGTCAGGATTATGTTCACCAAGCACGTTATAGTCAATCCTTTGGATGTCTTCCCCATATTCGTTTTCTCTCATTACAAACACATATAGACTAGACAATGCTGCCAGGCTTGGACATTATGGCTACAAATCAATGTTCCGCTAGTGAACCGCCCACATAATCGAGGGTCTGCGATGGTCGACGGTTTTCAAAATATATCATACGGTGACTGCGTCAGACGACTGGTTCGGAGGTTTTCGCACAGCGGACAATAAGAGGCGATCTCAACCTTTAATATAAAGCCCTGTTTACCACCTCCTGGATAATTTATTTCAACTTCGAACTGCTAGCAACATCCAAGGTCACGGTTGCATGTTGGATATCTCACACTCAAAATGGAAATGCCGCAGGCATTTGTCTTAGTTTCGTTTAAACTTCCCTACCTACCAATCGGGCAAAACTCTACCAGTTTAGCTTAGTATAACTCACAGCTTTATCATTACACGCGAGCTGACCCAGATATTGCCACCACATATTGATAAATAATTTCTCTGTGTTATTCCTTTCATGAGGACTGATTCATATTATGTTTCATTATATATTGTTGTATCTGTATTACGACCTGTGGTTAGTGTAAAGTCAAATGTTGAGTCATTCGAAAAGCTATGGAACATGAACAAAATCATGCGGTTACGATGTACATCCATGGTCACATCGACAGAAGTAGGCCATCAACAACAGCAGATGTTTTTTCAACTACAAAGCTTGAATCCATTGAATCATACTTTAGAGATTGAAACGCTTGTCAAATGAATTTTCCTCAATTTCCATCCACTTTCAATTCTATAGTTCCACGCAACTTCAAGTTATCAGCGTCAAACGAATGTAACGAGTGTTTTAAAGATTTTACTTTATTGAACTTCCAACTGGATTAACAATGTTTTTCATGAATCATGTAAATTATTCAATAAGAATACGAATAAAACCACTTACAAATGAACTGAGACAGCGTCGTCTCTGCCTTCTCCAATTCTCGACGCCAATCTTCCGGGAACGAAACGACAATGGTGTTGTGCCGTAAGTTTCCCAAACCCGCACACTGTGCCCTGGAAAAATGAAAGGAAGAAATTAAGAGATGTCGTGCATCATTTTGGTGCGTCCTGCATACATTGAAGTTATACAGATATCGTGAATGTCCTGTACACGATTCAAGATTGATGGTGGAAAAACCTATAGCTGTATGATAACCTAGGCTATATGCGTGAAATTTAAACAAATGGTACTTTCATGTGTGGTTCTAAGGGGAAGTTTGACATAAAGTAGGAATTGTCGACGAGAAATGTATGTTTGCCATTAAGGGTTTTCAGTAAACTGAAACAAATGGCGTTGCCGCTGTTGTTTATACAAATCCATACCTTACGATGTTTATCCTTTTCATCTTTTCATGACTTCATCAGCACAATATGAGCAGCTATTTATCCAGCAATATATTTGGTCGGAATACGCTGAGTGAGCGATGCGTTAACCAACGTGTCTTAATGAAAAATGGGCAAACAAATTAAGCCAAACACGTTGAGCTTGTCTTCCACTGTTGAATAATGTTGGTACGACCAACCTGCTCATTCACATGTGTCCAAACATATGTAGATAGGGTTTGAACCATGTCCATGAACAAAAAAGCTCATTTGCATACATCTCATTCACACGCTCCCCACGACCGGTTTCGTGCTGTTTGCACTCATCAGGTAGGGACAGTAGGATCAGTATCCACATGCGCTTGAAACAGTGGAAGAATGGATAAGGTAAGTACGACCAACCTCTTCAATCACATGTGCCCAGACCCATGATCATGAAAAAATGCTCATTTGCATGCATTTCCATCGCGCACATCAATTAGGTCAAACGTCCAATTTGTCGTGTTATTCACGCCACCCCGAACATACAATCCACAACACACATACAATCCACACAAACTCTGGCTATTGTCTCCAATCCGGCGTAGAAAGTGAAATAAGTTTCAGTCAACTTTGACACAGGTAAAACCTCTATTTACTTGATTGAGTTTGTATAAATGAAAAAGAAACTTAGGGACAACAGTTACACAACTATTGGTGTTGAAACCATCATAATAGTACCGTACTAAACTACGTATAGTCAGGTTGCTTGCGAAATAGCAAGTAGAAACATTTACGCACATATTTATCATTCCTTCTTCCACCCTGGCTGAGACCAAAACATCCGGAAGTCCTCGGATGCGATGCTTTTGAATCAGTTCGCCCAACATCGCCTTCGCTTTCGCCGCGTCTTGCTTTCGCTCCGTCACGTCACCCTCGAGAATGCACACGACCAAAGTGAGTCCTTAAAAGTACCACAAAGTTACACAACGTTTCAATGTCTGCGTGTCGTGTTGCAGCATATATTGTCCGTTTCGCTGAAACTTACCGTGACCTGCCTTCAATTGATGCACCAAATCCAGCAAACGGCTATGCTGCACTTGCAAGTTTTCATCCACAGACACGTACACCAATATTTGCGGGCGCCAATTTTTCGCGTGAATTGGCTTGTCTCCTAGTTTGAGAATAGCACGTTTCGCAGTGGACATTTGTAATCCACGAGTGGCGTCACCCCATTCCTTGGAAGCCCTGAAAGCGAAGACCAGCTGAGTGTAGAGATTGAATGCGAGAATAATACAATCGAAAAGAGATGCAAGCTGCAGTCCATAGCCGATGCTGTTTTGGTTCCATCCCCTTACCGTACATCCACACCATAATTCAGAATAGAACGCCCTTACGTTGAATCAAAAAAATCTAAAACCGCAAGTGGGGATGTGACCAAAATTTATCCCCATTAAGAAAATTGAATAGAACTCTCAAAACACTCGGTGGAACATGATAAGTGGAAGGGTAATCATCATCCAGCAAGTCTGATTAATAACCGTGACCTTGAAAGCGGAATTTCGCTGGACTATATGATGACAGTTTGAAAGAAGTGGCATTGGACCATCCTATTGCGAGCATTGCACAGTGGTTGTGGAACAAAGAAAGCGTGAGAATTAATTTGTTGAGAGAATTACTGAAACTGGCAAATTGATGAACAAACGAAGCTGTAAATTGCCACCGATAAATTCTCAGTGAATAAGCAAGACAGGCTAGTAACGCTCACACTGTATTACGCTAGAAATCTCACTCGTCTATATCAACTTGATGAGTCCGCAATCGCGATTGCACCAAAAGTAAGTAATTATAATATCCTAAGTATAACCCGAATGACCCATCATATGTATACAAGATGCACAACCGACATGGTACAGATTAATTCGTGTCTAGATGAAGCCCAAAATATGCACAGCGTCGAAAAACACGTCTCCAGACCAAACGAGATGCCGCAAGGAGCCGAAATCAAACCAATTGTCGTGACAACGTAAACATATCACGGCGTGGGATTGGCAAGCCAACCCGAATCGATCGCAAGTCAAACAATTTGGCGATGCGTCCGGGCGAGACGAGAATAATGCGGGTTACGCGACTTGCAACGAAAGGAGCACAAAATGGGAGAAGGCACAAAAACAATCTGGCGAATAATTAGCTGTCCGAAATTGGGTGTGTTATTCCTGTAAACCCAAACACGTGCAAATTTTGACAAGTTGCTTAAAACAACACTGAGAGATAATGCAACAATAGAGCAACGAGAGAGGATACAACGAAATAAAATCTGTGCCAGTATATGACGGCAAGTACAAACAGATGCTATCTAGCGACAATGTCTGGTCCCATGGTTACATGCGTGCAACTGATTTACTGGATAGAATCTTTTGTATAACAGAAAAAATACCACACGAAACACAAACGCAGCCAAGTTGGACGATTTTTATCCGCCAGTTTCTCGTGCTGGCAGCTTGCGCGCTTCATGCCACATAAGCGCATTGCGTATCCGGGAACACGTATCATTGTTGCGTGAGAGAGAGACTCTAGATAACGTGATAAGACGGCCGGAAATGAATTTATCGAAAGCGTTTCGGAAGCAAAATATTTTGGGTTCAACGCCAGGCCACATAAAAGAGAATGGGTGTGGTTTCGTGTCACGCGACTTACCCTCGATATTCAATATACTTGTAAATAGCCCCGGCGATTGTCCAAGCAACGATGGTGTAATACCAAGAGGAAATGAACATGAGTGCGATGCATAAGCCAAGGCCGATCAATGAAAGGAACCTTGAAGGCAAAGAGAAGTGACATGTGACTAATCCATCCAGCGCTTGGTTCAGTCAACAGATCACCTTGAAGCACATAAATTATTACACCAAACTGTTTGTTTTGTTTACGGGAGCAGTCGAAAGCGGTAAGGTAGGGTGATCACGTTAAACCGGGATCGGGGTAAACGGTTGAACACGGAAATTCTCGGTATAAGCGGTCAGGAAAATGCGTGATTTAAGTAAATGTTGCCAAAAATGATCGATGCGTATTCACAAAAAACAATCCAATGCGTTTGTGTTTATTTTAACACCGTGTGTGGACAGATACCCAATCGCGTCTGGAGTGAATGAAAGGAAACTATTTTTCGGGACAGAAATCAAGGAATCGATGATTGCGTTGAATCGCTGCAATAAAACGTTACCAGCAAGAATCTTCCACAATCATTCTTCGAAAGATACCTAGAACTCTGCTGGACTGTCAATAAATACGCTAAGATAGACAATGACCTGTACGTGGTGGACTGTTGAGGTAAAAACACAACAGGAATCTGCAATCGATTGGAATGTGTTAACAACAATGGTGTAGCCACAATCCAAAAGATATTTGGATGCAATCGGTTATAGCAATTTTGGGGAAACGTTTCGCATGTGGTACAGAAGATTCGTTAGCTCAAGGGACTTGGGGAACTTGACTATGCAACATTCCACCAACACCTCTGTTTTGAACTTACTTCTAACGGCCTGTAGTAACCCTATATTGATCTCAAGTCACGTAGACAAGACCAGAAAGTGTGGTTGATTTTGCTAATACGGTGCATCAATCTGATACCAGTGAACACGGTTATGATTGGTTGACACTGTGGCTAATATGCGCAAAAATGCATAATTATTAGGATTAGGGTAACACTATTAGGAGCAGAAATCTAGTCAACTATTAAGTATAGGATAAATATTAGCTGCTAAAATGATGAGCGCCGGATTTCGAAGTTCTCCGACCCATATATCTTAGTAACGGCGGGCCGAACCGGTTTAACAATTTCAACTGCGTCCGCATGTAGGCATTCGCCATACGGTTTAATACTACGTCTTAGCACTGCCACATTGTCTAGATCGACGCCGTGGCATGCATCAACACCGACTGAGATGGTTTGGTCACATCCTGAGACTCTCGGACGCTGAACTAACCAGGATGACACTATCGCCGAAACCCTGCGCAGAATGGCGTTGTCGTAGCGGAGGACAAGTGAAGACTTGGCTCGCCACCGTGAGATCGGATGTGGAGCTGCTTCGTCTACGATCGGTTTACGGATGGCGCACGTGGGACCGGATCTGGCTTACAATCTGCGCGGATCTCGCTTCTAACCGCCGAGCGTGGGTCGCTGCAATCCGTGACGTCAATGAAGCCGACTCATCCTCCAGAAGGAGATAGTCGCACTAAAGTAAAGTAAGTAAAGTAAGTGGCATGCATCTAATACATGTCCCGCCAAGTCTGAATCACGAATAATGGATTGATGTTCACTCCCATTTCGGGGCTTTCGGTGTTCTTCCATCCTGGTATGAAGTTCCCTGAGGAAGCTTCTATATCAGAAGCGACACGTTGCCCAAACACTGCTAAAACCAATTGTACTCAAATTTCTTAACATGTTGAATACACTATCTCTCCCAACCATCCACCAATCAATTGCTTAATTATGCACTTTCACGCTTGTGGGACACAGTGTCAACTGACCTTGAACGTTACTTGACACACCCCTGGGCATAATATAGGTTTCTTAGCGGTAAGGTCGAAACCGAGGTTGTGGGTGGAATAGTACTTAACCAGGTTTTCAGTCCTGTCTATCACCATTGAGCTGACGAATCGTCTGTACCACAAGCAAAACGGCTCTAACCGATTGCATTCTTTGCATTATAACAGTGGTCTGTTACTTTTGGAGATTAGGCAAACAAGATTTCATAACGCCCTAAACTGCGATTCGTAGATAATGTTAACCGAACTCTGAGATTTTCACTGAACATGCCAACCGTGCGCGAACAAGATTAAACACAGAAAGGAATACTAATTCTCGAGCACAAATTAATCCCATTATATTATTAAACTCTGATTCATTACGTCAAGTTTATTGGTTCAAGTTTTATGACTTTGTGATCGAGAGCGGTCATGGGCGCATTCAATCAGCAGTTGCATTCACCACCATTTTCATTGATTGATTTGCAAGTGTTATCCCGACTTTCAATTCTTAGTTATTTGTAAAACTAAACGACAAACATCTGAGAAACTAACAAATACAGTTCATATGTAGAATCTACCATGGGGGTATAAGTGCTTGAATGAGGTTCGCTTGCACAGACCAATGATTCATAAAGAGAATGGTAGCGCCTAATATCCCACACATGATTGAATGGCAACCCGTTTAAACCACCGTTGCTTGATGGATTAACTCAGCTCAGCCTCCATGAACGCACGTTCAAATGAGCTGAATTCCATTGCGAAACGCGATTGGCTAATTGACCATGCGCAAATCGTTGGGAGAAACAAAATTAACTACGCTGTCAGATTTCCTCTGGGAGAATAGGTTCGAGACCGAAGATTTAATCGGCAGTAGCATTTCACACACATGCATTCTGTCAAAGGTTGCATAAATTAAAGAGAAAGCGGCGCGGAAACACAGAGCCGAACGCTGGGGCTTTGATTTTAACGGGCTTACCAGTGAAAGAATCGGAAACGTGGACGCCAGCTCGGTTCCTTGAGAAACCCGTTGAGCATTGTGGCCAGATTCACGAAGCCATAACACATGAGGAAGAACCTGTGAAGGGAGGCAAGGCAAAACATGGTTATGCACCGAACGATATTTTACTGGAACCAAACAATGCTCGTATTACCGTTGAACCGTAGATTAAGCAGCATAAAACTATTACAAGAGCAGCGCCTTGTCAGCGTCTACATTTCTCCCGAAAACGTTGCTCATATTGTAACCATAACTCACGGTATGACCTAGTTTATTTATTTATTTATTATTACACAAGTCTTTACAGACGATGTGCCAACAAGTATACCATGAAGAGGGTACATGATGAAAGAAAAAAAGGAAAATCGAAGATAGTTTGGACAGCAAGTAGTGGTTGAAGTAGGTTTCATGGTTCTTGTTGAAGGTGACATACTACCCGGTTGCCAAGGCCGAAGTAGGGGGTTAGCTTAAGAGACCCCACCCGGAGCCTTTGACTCAAAAGTCAAAGTGCAAGGCAGCGGAGGTTTGGAATCAAGGTTTTCCTTCCCTCCCAGGCTGACGATCTCCATCTGCCCGGAGCAAACTGGTTTTGAGGCGCCAGTCATCCGCCTTCGCCCCTTCTCCTGTCAGTAGAAGCAGTTCCGCCACGTGCAGGCCAGGAGCTGGGCTTTGGTTGCAATAGGCTGTTTGAGACGCACGCCATATGGGAGTATTTTATAGACAGTGGAAGCTCATCCCCACTGCCACCCCCGGCTGTGACAACCTTGGGAACCTATGACCTAGTGAAAGTTATTTAAGGTATCAGATTGAAACTCTGTCCATTTCTTGGAGAAGCGTGCATACGATTCGAGGAAATGCGATGCGAGCTGAGGATAACGTTGCAGGCAGCACCGAAAATGTCTCCCACTTGGAGCTGAATTCACTTTTCATGATAAACATATGTAACGTGTGCATGAAATCACAAGCTTGATCCTGGAAAAATGCCACACAAACATAGACTTCACGTGGGCTAAGATATTGGAAGGTTGTCCATGCCGAGACAGAAATGAAAAATCCAAACTAAAAATGGTAACGATATGCATATGTGGGTGGTTACAAAAATTATCAAATGGACTAAGACAAGGCTAAACGTACAGGGCTGTCAACAATATCATATCGACTCGGAAATCTTGTCGAAGGGCAAGAACCTTCGAGTATGTATAAATCAATGCTTATACATGTTTCATATGTGAGGCGGGAGATTTTAGACACACGGGAAATTTTCAATTCTTTTTTAACATATATCGATTACGAAAACTGAATACCACGTGGCTCGTCAGCCACCTCGGATCTGCATTGACGAACCAAAATGGAAGCCACGGAGTATAAACTGAGACATTTATTTGACTCAAAATGAGGTAATCATAGAAACAATTTGACAGGCTACGTTGTGGACGTACAGATTTGTGCTCTCATACTTTTGGATGTTATTACTAGCTCTATTGACGGGTCGAGACGGTTCTTATATAATTAAACTCGTCTCAACTTCCTCATTCGGAATACACTATTTTCAAGTCTGAGAAACGTGAATCCTTGAAAATCAACATTTTCCAGTTTCAACCCAACGTTACATACGCGTGCAACATTGTTTCCAATCGAGAATAACTCAACAACTTGGACATCATCAGGAAGATCTCGCTATTTGGTATTTACTGAGTTATTTGAACAATATCGGATCAAATCTCACAGAACAGCCCCGCTTTACGTGAAAGTGTACGCCTTTTACTGTCCGTTGGATCGCACGGCATCGCAACCACTTATTCTCGCACTCCACCGAAAGACACCAATCGATAAACGACCGCGCCGCCCAGTGTATCGACTCGCTCCCGCGAAAATGTAACGCTGACCGACAACGTGACCTTAAACGGACCTGACGACAAGGCTTCTAAAGGGTGCAAACTTTGTCAAAAGCTGGTAAGTCCCAGATCGCGTCAAGTTAAACCTTACTTGTGTTCAATTGCTATTCATGCGAACTGTGACAAGTATTTACCACCCGAATCAGTGATTATAATTAATAATGAAAAATTACCAGGCATCTGCTGTATATGTAATCCATGCAGATTAAAAGTAACTAGTGGTTTATGAAGAGCCGGAAACTCTGATTCAATTATAGAAAGACGCGTGTTCGCTGTAGAGGCGAACCTTAAACGGCTTGAAAACACGTTAGAGTCTTTCCAAACATTTGCATGTCAGAATGCGCTGGAACTAGTTAAAAACGCAGTCCTTAACCACATTAACCGCAAGTCTTACAGGGAAGCGCTAGCTACTTCGGAAACACTGATTTCTCAAGAAATCGACCAAAGCCCCTTCCAACAGATCGGCACAACCAATGATTCTGTGAATCAGACCAGTAGTCAAGTGAATGGAAGTGCTGAATTATCGAAGGATGTGCATAAGCTAAGACCGAAGAGTTTAGACACTAAAAATTCCCCAAAAGACAAAAATGAAAGATCTAACGGTAATTTGTAGTAATCTCATTGAACCAACTTCGCCATCTCTAGAGCAACGCGAAGCAGATGACAGGAACAATGAACCCTTGCCAAAGCTTAGGCACCACTGCCTCACCTGCGTCGCTGATCCGATTATTTAGACCTCCGAACTCACCTCACGCGAGCACACCCAGGTTACTGCATGTAGTGCTAATGTCTGTCCAATATGTAGAAAAAATGTTGCTCGCCTCATCCCCCTTAGTTGTAAACAAAAAGGCTGTGCGAATATTTCCGTGGGAAAGAATCCCAACAGCCTCCTCCTCTCAAAATATCATTCCACACAGACGAAATGAAGGATAAAATACTCGATTCGTGGTATCAATGCCGAAAATTCGCACCTCCGGAAGTTCGTATTCGGGCTGTATACGACATAAAACGCACGAACACTATTGTTCCTGAAATGTCTTCGCTACTAAGTCAATCAAATTCACCTGAGACAAAAACGTGGAGCAGCCGACCAATTCTGGGTCGGCGAATTCACTACTATGAGTTATTCATCTGAAACAAAAATCAAATCTCTATCATGCTGCTCAGGGATTTCTTGGCAAGTTCACTGAACTTTATTCACGTGCGACCGTGGCGTCTTGGGAGTTGATCGCAGTGACAGAAACCTGATTGAGTAATTCTATACACGACTCTGAACTCAACATCCCACACATGATGATTTACAGAAAAGATCGAACAACAAAAGGTGGCGGTGTCCTCCTTTAGTTACATGAAAGCATCAACTGAACTATGCCCTGAGCTAGATATCCCAGATACATTGTTTTGCTCTATTGACTGGCATGATAAACGTAAGTGCCTCTTATCATTGATTTATCGCCCCCTTCTTCATCATCTGCCGCTGACACTGTTCCTTCTAATGCAATACGTTTTGCAGTGAAGCTCACATACATTCGCTCCTCCTCGGTGATTTTAATGTACCGACACTTGCAACATATATTACAGGTGACGATTCATTAAAAAGCTTTCTTCAAGAAATAATGACTTTACAACAACCAACGCGATTTCGATCTGAACAAGCCCCATCTACCCTGGACCTCATACTTACAAACGAAGAACTCATGATAGAATCTGTTTCCTATACAGCTCCACTCAGATTGAGTCATCATGTTGTCATTACATTTGATTATATTTATCAATACGAACAAGTAGAAAATACTCAATGAACGTATACTGTGAACTATAACTTGCTTCGAGCTCTTACTGCTGCAAATCGATGGGATTTCCTCGAATTCTAATCAGCTAAGGAAATCTGGGAAACGTTTTGCAGCCAACTCCGTATTATCATTGATTTATCGTCGAAGGTGAAAATAATATCCAGCAAACAGCGTCCGAAAAAGCCTCTCAGAAGCAGTGATCGGAAATGGATTTGTAAGCGTGACAAGGCCTGCTACAAATACTTGGACGATCCATCAGGGCTAACTTGGTGCAACTACATCATATTGCAAAATAAGTGTGTCTGCCTCATTCGAAAACAAAGAAAAGATTACCAAATCAATCGAGTCGAAAAATTCGTTATGAATCCCAAAGCATTGTACAAACACGTCAACGAACTCCGGAAGGCTAAAATGGGAATACCGTCACTGGCCTCTGGTACTGGAATAGTGACGTCATTTAAAGATTGTGCAAACGTTTTCCGACAACAATTCGCATCAGTAATCTCACAAGTGTCGACCCATGGACAGTCTTTAAACTCTGAAAGCTGCAGCCTGCCAATTCTTTCGCGGGTGGAATTCCCCCCAACGTTGTTCAAACAAAATTAATGACGATGAAGAAAACAGGTTCACCCGGTATAGATTATATACACCCAAACGTTTTGTATAATCTGTCTTCCGAATTAGTAATACCGACGTCTGACGTGTTCACGATAATGTTCGAGCAGAGCTTTGTGCCCAAAATTGGAAAACTGCCCTGATTAGTCACATCTACAAGGATGGCGAGAGAAAAAATCCATTAAACTATCGCCCGATAGCGTTATTACCAGTGCTATCAAAAGTAATGGAGTCCATAATAGCTGATGCCTTACGGAATCACTTTAAAATTAATAACTTAATCTCCGAGGCACAGCATGGATTCAGGAAAAAAAGATCCTGCCTGACAAACTTGCTATTAGCAAAAGAATCTTGGTCTGAGCTATTGGATGCCGGCAACTCCGTGTACGTGATTTATATCGATTTCTCAAAAGTCTTCGATCGTGTGAATCACGAAATACCTTCGTCGAAACTACTCACCTACGGAGTACAGGGTAAACTCCATGCATGGATTAAAGAATGGTTGATATCTCGTGAGATGTACGCGAGAGTCAAAAACGAACTATCCAAGTCGATTAAAGTTGCCCGCGGTGTCGCACAAGGATCAGTCCTCGGACCGCTTTTGTTTTTAATATATATAAACGACTTGCCTACTGTATTGCAGTCGTCCGTGCTTATTTTCGCTGATGACGCAAAGCTTTGGCGCAAGATAAACTCCACTGCCGAAACGCAGAACCTGCAACGGGATCTCGATATGATTTACACCTGGTCTCTAGACAACGAAATGCCACCAAATGCTTCGAAATGCAGCCTATTGTCGCTCAACAGCAAGTTGAGCAAAGAATATTATCTTGGTCGCACTGTTATTCTACCCACCTCCTCCGAAAAAGATTTAGGCGTGATTATCCAATCTGACTTAGGAAACTCAATGCAATGTCGACTCGCTGACAGCAAAGCTGAAAGCAACTTGGGTCTCCTCCGAAAGAGTCCTCGGTTCGTTTGACCCTAACATTGTCTGCAAATTGATTTTAAGCTACATCCGTCCTCATATCGGATATGCTATACCGGCAAAAAAGATACTCAGCTATCGGAAACTCCACAGCGCAGAGCGACAAAGCTCATACTTGGAGTTTCTAATTATCCATACGAAATGAGACTTAAAATATTGAATTTGCGTTCGGCTCAATACAGACGGAAACGAGTAGCACTAATATTCATTTGGACAGTGCTTAATCAAACAAATCATCCTTGCGGTCGTTTGTTTCATCTTTCCCATAACACACATCTGCGTGGTCGCCAATCTAAACGTAACCAACAGCATAGCAAGTTGAACTGCCGCAAATATGCATGTGCAATTGTGGAACAATTAATCTACTCACGTGGTACAATCTGGAATCATTGACGTTTTCAAGAAATCACTAGATGTCCACATGGACAAGTATGTTTTTCACGTTTGACAATAATCTCTAACAATATTTGTTGATATTTTCTACCATCCGTCCCAATGTACATTTTTGTTGGTCTTGTAAAGCATAGCTTTTTATCCGTATATCATCTATGAATAAGTGCGCAAATGAAAATCGTGAGTGAATAAGCGCATCCCATTCATGGTAATCTCGCGGAGAATGTATCTCAAGACGGGCTCACCTAGATACGAACGGCTTAACCACGAGAAACTGAACGAACGGGGCAAATAAACCAAATCACGTTTGTGGGATTAGCATATGCAATGGAAGCGGTGATCCTGGGTTTAATACACTCGACGTTGAGCGCAATGGCCAGATACGATATCTCATGCTGGTGCGCACATGCTAGCGTGAATCACTATTGCGTTCATGGCGGGAGTTACTTTTGGCAGAGATACGAAGAGAATGTGTACGATATGGTGTATTTTTTAAGATGAGAGATATGGCTGTGACATTTCAATGTTTCACACGAATTCAAAGTTTATCGCTGCCTACCGTTTATTAAGTGCACGGATGTGCAACCGTGCAGTACATTGTGCTGTGCGGCTAACACCGTGCTAAATTGATTGGCCAGAGGTAGTGAGCTGTATGCTGAAACAGACTGGAGTCTCACTACTAATTCCTCTTCGTTTTTCTTTCTCATATCTGTCTAGGCCTGTGCAACCTGACAGTGTCTTAGCCCACGTGCAGTCTCTGACTGTGCGGCAATTTGCCTGGATCAGGCTTGTGCTCTCATACCATACCATACCGTTTATTAACAAAACTTGATGGCGTTTTCTCTACTCGACTGGTACGAGATGCCAGATGTGTAGTTTGAGTGAGTGGGGAAAGGATATACCCATTTCAGACATTGAAGATGATACCAAGTTATTGCCGTGAGTTCAAGATGATGTCTACTCATTTCATGTATGTGATTATTGTTGGTTGGAGATTATCGTTAGCAATATCACCAGAGTTTTGTTACCTACTTTGGAATTGGAGTTAAGAATGATGCACTACTAGACTAATCGATTGATCACAGCAGTCACACAATTTTGCTAGCGAAATAAAACGTTTATGAGGAAAAGGTCTCCTACCTGCAGTTGAGGTTTAGGCACGTAATTTAAAACACAGCATATTAAAAATATCGAACGATACCCGATAGACCGAAAGAAAATAACCACGACTGATAAGGAGCCTCACATTGTGATCAGTGGCGTGAGTGAATCGATGGAAGCAATCAACATGCCAACTTGAGCAATCGCGTAGCTCAACAATTGCGCTCTGAGCGGTTCTCCACGCTTGGTGGTTTCTTTAAACGGGCGAAGGAATGGCATCACGTTGTCTTGCGCAATCGCTTGAAGTAGACGAGGAGCGCCTGTGAAATATGCACCCAGTGATAATGTGACTTCAATAGGATTTACTAATAAAAGAAAATACGAGCAAGCTTAATGACTTGTGAACTACAGCACTGGCACGTTCGTAACATGGCGTCATAATTCAACGGAACTTCAATCATGAGGTCTCCGTTTTTCTTTCTAAAAGACAGTGCCGAGCGACAAAGAGTTTGGTTTTCCACTTTTGGGTGATGTGAAATATCAAATATTGAATGAATCGTTCCTGATTTTCCGTTGTGACACACTAAATGCAGTTACCTCAAACCAATACTCTATCAATAATCTTCAACGAAGAATTGGTACATGCATCTCTGTTTGTTTTCAACGTTCCTCTTCATGTTGTATCGCTCTTGATGCCGTTGAACTCAAGCGGTTTACACTTCAAATTCAATATATGATTCACCGAAAGTATTATTCCCGAACCGAGTATGAGGTAATATTATTATTCCGGTAATTGCTTCGAACTCAATTTGTTCAAATATTTGATTGTGCTCTTTCCACAAACTTGTCTAACATGTTCACGTAGTTTCGTAATTACACCTGATAAGAAACAACGGTTGAAAATTGATAACGAAGCGCAAACGTTTGAGTTGTGTGCACTTCAAAAGTTGAATGGCTTGGTTGACTTTGGTCAATCGTGTGCATCAGTCGTTTAAAGATGGGATGGGCGGGTTTGATTTAACGATAGTTCGAAATTATAACAATTCAACCGTTTAATGCTGCCTCGTTGAAGAGAGGTAAGCAAAACAAAGCACCACATGTTTAACGGATGATGTTTCAGGCCGATAAATAGCAACAAGAATCTGATAGAGCGAATAGAAGCACTAGCTGATGGCTTAATTCAGATGTGCACGACCACCTTTCCGAATGGTGTTTGATTTGTTCATGTTAATGATATTTTGCAATGTCTTTCGTTTAACCTGACATCCAAATATGTTGAGGACATAAAGGCCAGCACTTAGCCCCATGTCCCCGCTGGTGCCATTTCGAAGAAGAGTTTCACTACATGTGACAGCGAAAGTTAGCCACGCCACCATAGTTGCGTGCTAAGTTTTGAGAAAACAGTCCGCTGAACGGACATTGTTTGGTTGCGCTTACCCCTATACACTTATGACACAATATAAATGAATTCGTTCGCCTCGGTTGCCTCAAAAGATCATTATTGAATGGAAGATCGAAACGAACCATAATGGACAAACCAATTCTGAAAAAAACTGTACATCAAATGTTTGTAAAGTTTTTCATTTATAAAAGTGAATACTTTCCGAAGTTGATATTTCGAGTATAGTGAGTAGTTGTTCCGCGTGGATGTGTATGAACAAGTACACAGCAATGATACACTCCACGATAGCATTTCACCTATCGCGTAAAAGAATCCACCAAATCACACTTGTTTACATGTTGCGGAAACCGTCGGAAATCGTGGGGATGCGAGCAACACAACATGCAAGGAATTCGCATCCATTAGCTGAAGTAACTCACCCGTCAGACATTGCAACCCGGCCCCGATGGTTGACAGACACGAACCAACGAGAACGACCCAGGCATGAGGCCATGCAAATGCAGCCACCAATAGACCTCCACCGTAACTTTCGCCAAACCTATAAGACCAAAAATAGTGGGTAACTGAGCCAAGACCGTAGCTTTAGGGGAGCACTAATCAAAGGGTAAAATCTAATAGATTGCCATAGCTGAAAGTCAGTATAGAAAGTAGAAATCCAGTCGGCTTGGAATTTGTAATTGACAGAAGTCGATTCACGGTTAAGATACGACCTCAGGACAAGAGCTTGCTGAACCGAATCCACGGTAATGTACTTAGGACCAACTTATTTTTGCCAACTTGACTTGTTTGAACGAAGTCGCGCATCGTCAGTTGTTCGGCCATACTTATATGGCGCATGTGTGACCCTGGAAAAATGGCGTCGATTTAGACCAATGATACGCGAGTCCATTCCATTCATCTTTTTTACTCCGATTGAGTAGAAACTAACCTCACCACACACAATGATGCCGTATCGTTCATTTACTATTCGCGTAATATTCGACCAAGACCAGCAATAGCATCCGCTGTCACCTAGGCTGTAACTACCGTGTTGCAGGTTATCGCCAAAGCTATCATTCGAATATAGGATTAATGGCTAATGACAAAATTTGCCAGCGAATAGTTAAACACGGTTTCGTAACCGGCAAGTGGTAGAAAAATAGGCATTTGGAAGCACGAGTATTCACGCTTGCATTCGGTGCTTATCATTCAGAGCACACCGACCAAGGAGGACACACAAATGCCCGCTTTGCTTGAGCGCGGATAAAGGATGGCCTAGTATAAATATAGGTAATCCAGAACACAAAACGACCCACACTTACTTGTCCCGCATCACTGCGCCATCACAAACAGCTGCCATGAAAAGGGGACTGGAAATATCTAAATTATAAAATTCAAGAAAACAGCTCGCATAGAAAACGCGACATCTTTTATGGATGGAATCACACACACACATAAACATAGGTCACTCGTCGCAAAGGCTCATTGGTCGACTCGGGGTTCACCGGGGCCATGAACAAAATTGTTTTTATGAGGCACTACTATCGCGGCAGACTCGATGACATGGACAGTCATCTATCAACACAGAGTTTACTCAACCACTTTACTCTGAAGCGCTTTTTAATAACTGGGAATGCATCAGTCATTTTTTGTTTGGCTGTTGTGCTGAAGCAATCTTTGTCTCAGCTTTAGCGTAGTGTCTCTTATTCAACGATTAATGATCACAACTACTCTCAAGAGCCGAGAAAAATTACGAGCAAACACAACATGCCAACTCAAAGAAGGGTGAAACAACAACCGTGGGGATAGATTGCAAAGGATACAAACAAACGAGGTAACGGCGATCGCCAAAATGGTCCCGCGGGGCACGGACACTTGCGCATTCGCCAGATCCCCCGAACGATTTGACCCGGCCATGATGCCTAAAGACGGAGGAATCAGATAAATTGTCTGTGAAATCTATAAGCATACAAAACAACAATGCATCTCCCAATTTCGATTAAGCGCCAGCGCTAAACACAACGCAAGTCAAAGTTTAGTTGAACTTTGAGTCTGCAAATAAGTAGTGTGTGAAGTTCGAAAATTAGGTCATGGGTGTTGCTATTCAACAGGTTTGCGTATCCGTAAACTAACCACCAATCCCATTCCTGTATTATAAGGCTAAGTTTTAGAATGTCAAAGATAAATTCTTAGTTTCGTGTACGGAGTACAGCAAGTCTTACAATATTGCAAGTTTTACAAGTAGCCACGACTCGTATTTTCGGCGATCACACTCTTGAAGGAAACTACTCGAACAATATGAGAGACGCCTTCGTTTGCAGACAATGTTATATGCAAACCTGAAGTTCACTGAGGAGATATGGTTGAAGTTAAATTGTTATGTTTTCATAAATACACCATACATTCTGGTGAGTTTTTCGAAAATCTCGTACCAAATGGTGCAAAATAAGCAGCTGAATGCTGTGAAAACTGAACAGCTGTCCTCATAACTGAGATTCGCATGACTGGAATTCAGAGTGAATATGAGCGGTTATATTGACTAGACTTGAGTTCGATGGCGGTCTTGTTGTAAACATCATTCAATCGAGTTTGCTGCAAAACCAAGTAACGTGAGTAGCTTGTGAAGTACCATGAAAACGAAACAACAATCAACCAGCCGAGTTGTTGCCGCACTAAAGGTGTGTGAAATTTGATTTTGATCCATCTTTGAAACAGTAAAAGCACCTTAAACAGCCTATACACCAATATATACTGTTGTTTTCTATGTCTCATTCATTTCCTAAACTCAAATATTTTGTCATGGTTGTATGGAAATGCAATGCAGATACTTGACATCATTCAAATGGTGCACTTGATGATATTGATAACACGTATAAGCACCTGTCATTAATCCGGGGCTAGTATGACAGGGCTTTCCCGCCGAGATCTGCTGAGTGTAAATGTTGACCGTCTAGCTGGTCAAGCACAGTTATGAAAGGTTGACGAGAGAGTGAGTCCTTGATTACTGACTACTCAAAATTTCATCATGCAGCTACTGAATTTCGTTAAACACACCTGCAAGTCTGCTTCTAGAGAAGCGGTTTAATAGTATTTGACAACGATTTCCGACACTGCTTATTGACAGCACAATTAGAAGCAATAAAATAATTAGTAGAAATGAGTTGAGCAAAATATCCGAATTTACACGAATCCCTACGAAACACAGCCACGACATTTGCACTCATCAGGAAGGCACAGTATGTAAATTCACTGCTAGGTTAAAAAGACACTAGGCAATTATGGAACGTCTTAAGAAAACATTCAGGCCAAGACTGTGTGCGCAGGTTTCCAAGCAGCTCGCTAGATCAAATTATTATGAGTTTTGGTAGCGTGACACATGTGCATAATAATCGGTCAACTTTCGCTTGTTAACAAGTAGATGACGCTGATTTCAGTATATCTGAAAATGATGTCCTCAGAAGGCTCTGCAGGCTAAAATTAAGCAAAACCCCAGGCGTTAATTCCAGTGGCACCAATAGCTTTTATTTTCTGCCGCTGCCTCCCGGCAAGCACTATGGCAACGTGGTACCCAAGAAACCTGCAGGAAGTTTCATCCAATAGCATGCTATTCGCACGTCATAAAGATCATTAAAAGCTTAGTTCTTGATCGTCTGCAGAAGGCACAATCCTTGGAGGATGAGCATCAATTTGCTTATCGGAAGCAACGCTCTACAGTTGATGCTGTTGTATGTCTAACTCACAAAATTTTGAAAGAGCTTGACAGTAAATCATTAGCCGTCAAATTCTGAAACACCATTTTTCTTTCGAGCGATCGGTTCATCAATGATAGTTCCCATCCGCTGCATGATGATCTCCTTGAAAGTCAATCTACCTCAAAGACTCGTTCAAAACACATAATACTGCCTTATCATCATCATCATCATCATCACAGACAGCATTACACCGGTAGCATGTACCGAATGCTTAACTGTCATACAACCATGAAAAAGTAAAATCCTAAAAGGGGAAGGGTGGGACTTAAATAGCTACGGATTCTATAGAAGAATAAGCACAAACAAATGGGATGAGGTGTCTACACCTTAAACGGAACATGCATTCAAATTTCGTGAACGAGTAGAGCGACATCAGCATGGCAGTTTCCTTGCATCTTTCACTGTCAAGCATCACAATAAGCTGTTCTCGTCACTCCGCTTGACAACATACAAGGTTAAGCAAACAATTCGAGAAGATGCTTAGCGCAAGACCGCCATTGAACACGGTTTCGGGACATATCCTGAAGCGTAACAAGCCATTGCGATATCTGATCGCGGGGACATCAGCCTGGAAGACGCGCTGCGCCGACTTTTGAAAGGTTACTAGTAAGGGTTATTAACTGCTTATGACACGTGACGGTTTGGCCACCACGAGATTTACGCCAATCAGGATATGGCGTCATAAAAAGAATCCGGTTCGGAAGCCGGTGGTCCGGCATCCGTAAAACGTGACCCAACCAGCGTAACCTATGCAGGTTGATCTGCTTCTCTGTATCAACATTACTACCGAACAACTTAATTCTGAGAGCATCGGTGCGTATGCGATTGTAACAGCTAACTCATAGAATGTTGCGGAGACATCGGTTGTGAAATACTTGGAGACGCTCAGTGGTAGACCATTCGACTGCCTCATAGAGGGTCTTCACACTGGAGGTCATTTATCCCATTTTCTTCACGATACCTTTGCCAAAGGGAACTGATTATGGAACAATAACGGTCAAACTTATCTCGTTAAAATCATGTAAACATTTTCCGTGAATATCTTTTATGTGTTAATTGGTTTTAACACTAGGCTGAAGCTGAAATTTCGATAGGTGAAAAAATAACTCAATCTGAGGATGCTTGCCCTCTCTTGGTTTCTAGAAGTAAATTAAATGACTGCACAAAAATCCTCATCTGCATGTGTGTGAGCACATGAGATTGAACAGGTTGGTTGTACCAATATTACCAAACAGTGGCATACCAATTCGCATCTTGTTTATTAATGGACCGCCTTCTTACATCCGGTCTAGGATATTATATTGTCCATGGGTCACAATCAACCATCATATTCCAATCAAAAAGCCACCCCTCAAATCGAACAGCATCAAAATTCGTCAATACTTGATCGTTTAGGTTGAATAATACTGTGTTGGCCCGAATTTAATGAAATCCCATAGTGATTAGGGATACTTACAAACATACTTGTATAACAACTATACCCAAACATATATTTCCGGTCGAGACTTGCTCCCTCCATGTCACAATTTCGATCGATTTTGCTCCTCCCCTGATGTACATGGACGCAAACATTGAAGTAATGATTTGTTTAACTTTCATACATATATCCTGTGGTATTGTACAGCCTTTTCCCCCATAAATCCTAAATCATACACAGTCACTGGAAATTTAATTAAACAGAACGCTAAATCGGATCAATCTGGAAACGTTCTATCCATCGGGACAATATCAAATTAACAGAATTGAGTCTTGTGCTTCCTTTCACACAACGCGAGAACAGTGGAAACAATTACTGATCGTATCGTCACAGTTCAATGCTCTTTCACACTAAACTGATTTGCTGAGCTCTGCGAATTCTCGCTCCGGGGTGCAGAGTGGAAACTCGTTTCGCAGAAAGCCAAGCGGTCCTGGGAACTCATCAGACACGTTAGAACGGGTCGGATTGAGTTGTCGCATTTTTTTTTGAAATCAGAGTTAAAGTAGGAAACAAATGCGGCTGACACTGACAGAAAATGATACGCATTCCGATGAAGTTGTCGGCTTTCTAGATTGGCTATATTGTTATGGCAAAATAGGTTCCATTCATGGAGGTTGATGAAATAAGGGTAAGAGTTTATCGGATTTTGCTCCGGTAATTTGATGACCGAAATGCAGTCACGGGAAACCGAGAACAACAGAGGAAGGTTGTACAAGTCCATTCAAATATATAATAATAACTAACAAACTAATACACTTATTGTCAGGGATTTTCACAGCGCCTTAAACCGCACTTTGCATTGCTCTACCCTCGCTAGTAAGTGAAACGATTAGATAGGTCTATGCTATAAAGTCACAAAAACAACTAATATGTTATAGAGCAATGCGAAAAATGGGAGCAACTTCTCTTGACGGGAATTTACGTGAACTCCCAGTCGAACGCTAACACAGCATGCTCACCTGTGACCGAAGGGAAATAGATGCCCAGCAAAATCATAAACGAGGTTGTCACGTCAGCGATATTCGGTCCTTGACCCAATTCCCGCTTCGGCGGAAACTTCAAATCGTCGTACGCTTCACCTTTCGTGCGATAGTACGAGGGCAAAAAGTTCTCTATGGGATTCGAAAACAAACAAGGTAATAGCATGGATACCAAGGTGAGCACTCACACACACACAGAGGGAGTGTTTCACTGACCGAAAAATTTATTCGATGTTAAACCGGGAAGCGCTGGATAGTAGCGTATTTCACTGTTTTTGAAAAATGCACACGATTCATCCGTCCTCGTCTCTGGATCGACACAATAGGCCTGGTAAATGGGACCGGTCTCGTTCTTGGAACAATCCGTGCTTCCATTGTTCGTGTAAAACGGCAAAGCCAAGAGACGCCCGCCCAGCGAACATACACTGTGATACAAAAGGAAGTGAGTGGTAACGTTTGTTTCACACACAATAATTTAATAACGAAAGCGAATTCGATTTTGTTTTTACTGTCATACTTTGATTGCTTAAGAAATGAATCAATCGAGACATGACACTAAAATGTGCTCAGCAAGTCAAATGATCTTTACTACCGCCAGCATCTCAAATGGAAACGGCATATCCATTGCCTTAGAATACGCGTAAAACTAGAAAGAATTCAGGAGTTGTTACAAAACAACTTTGCGGCAGCCAAGTAAATTCGTACATAGGTAATACGAAGTCGGAAATATTCAGTCACAGAAGCAGACAAATCAAATTGGACGGTACGCATACTACCGGATTTCACAAAAAAAAAAAAAAACGATCCTACTTGTACGTCCCCAGTTAACTATATATAGATACTTTATTATATATAATATATATAGATCTAGATATAGGTAATATATATATATCGCAAACAACTGATATAAACTTAAATTTCACTAAAGAAAGCGAGAATGTTGTATCCGATTCACGCGGAAATAAATATGTATGATAATGATCGCACGTCAAGCAGACTTGAAGTGATAAATGTGACTTAACAGATTGATACATCCTCCATACACAAAATCATAAATGGAAATAAATAAAAGGTGGAATAGACGGGCAGATTGATAAATAAATAAACGGGTGGCTAGATACAGTGATTTGTTGATAGACATAGAGATAGATTACAAGAAATAAAAATAGATGACAGATTAAAATACTATAAATTATTCGACACTCATCTGGAAGACGGTGGATTGCGGGTAAAATTATTGATTAGTAGATTTCAGCTATAACGCCTTTATGGATGTGCTAACATAAATGTCCTACACGCCAATTTGCGTGAGTACGGAGAGAGGGGTGCCAGTGTCAACTTACTATGGACTACGCGACTCAGAAATCGTGAACACGCCCAAGTACAAGCAAGTGATGGAGCAAATCACGGCCACCAGACCAATGGCCGCAAATCGACTGACAAATTTGATGCCCAACAAGACGCAGCACATGACCAAGATGAGCAGAATGGTACCGTAGACTCGGGTGTTGTTGAACAATACGGAATCCAGGGTAATGTCGCCAAATAACGAGGCTTGGGGGCACATGTATTTCTGTAAGGAGAAGAAATCAAAATGATAAGTTTATTGTTTATAGTTGAACTGGTTCGAGGTGTGAGTTTTAAGTTTGCTTCATATCTCCAGGAAATCGTCGGCCAAAATTGAATATGGTTGAAGGCCCTGCTTGGATTAGTGAAACACTAGAACAGAGTTAAGTTAATATCTGTTGCATGATAGTTGCTTGTTGCGTATCGTCTTACTTGTAAAGTACTCAACTAAGAAGGCATGGACAATACGTATCGACACCCTGTTCAATTACACACATCGAATAGAATAGCACACAGAGATGCGGCAAGCAAGTGGTTGAGAAGGAGCGAAACATGAACTACACTCACCAGAAAGACCTCAACCGCACCGACCAAATACATGGATGACGCGATCGTGGTTCCCAGGTAGAATAGGATTCCAACCGCTCCACCAAACTCTGGGCCGATCGATCTGGATATCATGAAGTATGAACCACCGGCAGGGACCTTCCCGTTTGTGGCGATCGCGGACATGCTTAGGGCTGTTAACATGGTCTGAAAGTAAGAGGATGGCAAAGAAATAGAGTTGAATGATGTACGGTGGTAGAATAGCTTCGTCCATGGTGAGATACTAGCCAAACCATTGCATCTGGATCGAACGGAACTGAGGTAATATTTAAGACAACCTATTTGCAAAGACAACATAATCACAGCAGTAAATTAAGCAGAAGTCGTATCAAGAAAAGATCAAAGCTTAGAACACTTCACTGTTCAATACGTTAGGAGATAAATTAAAACAAAACCGATAGATATGGGTGATTGAATCGTTTTAAGTTTGAATTTTGCTACCCTGATAAGAACAAGCACAACGGTGCAATGGTAGTCTATGGAAATCGCGTGTTCCACGAAAAAGACAACGACAAGTCGTTTGACAAAGAGGATGCATATTTTGACAAAACCTATTCGTTAACAAGACCATGTGCGAACTAGGTAGACCTCCAGTTGGTGTGCAGTTAACTGCTTTAACGCTTGTCGCGTATTACAGCGAAAACGGGTTTAAGGGGTCAATCAATGGGAAAAACGAATACGACGCGCTTGGTGAACAAATAATTTCAATCTGTTTCTGTGTGCTGTAAATCTGATGGATGGTGACGGAAGTTGGCGAAATTCGAGCAAAGGCTAGACAAAACGAGTAGTTTTTAGGAAGTTTCGCCTATCGAGTCACACATTACTGGGAAACTGTAATTCTAAAAGTTTGTTTCCCAGTGATTAGTACGTCTGAGGTAGGTACCTGCTCCTGCATATGTAGCTCCAGTGGATTCAGATTTAGGTAAATCCAACGCATTCTTGCAACGCGAAAACAGGTATTACACAATTTATTGGTACCGTTTCGTTTCGTCAGACCAAAAGTGTTATTACGAACAGAGATGAAGTTTAAATTCAATTCACCTGGCCAATCCTAAGCTGGTTAAGAAACTGCGCCCACCATGTCTTGTGCAGTATCTTAGTCAGCTTATGATTGGCCATGTGAATGGAATTTAAGCTTGATCTCTGTTCGTAATGAAACCCTTGGTCTGACAAAGCTTCTGAGTCAGAAGCGAAGCGTTACAAATAAACTGTTCACACCGATTCATTACAAACTTTCTTTTTTCATGAAAATGATTCCCTGATCGGTCACGAACATTTTCCACTACACAATTTGTTACCGTCAATTCAAGCAAATGAAAATTAACTACTGCTACACACTAAAATGGCCAGCTAAAAATTTTTGGTTGCATTCAAGCTAACAGATATTAGAACAAAAGGTTGGCTCGTATCTACACACTGATGCTTGACACACACACAATAAGGGAACAATTTTTTGTTTATAGCCAAGTAATTCACGCTTCTGTATTGTTTGGCTATTTAGCCAAACAGTCTGGAAACATTTCAATTGGCAACTCTAGAGGGCCGTCGATGTAACGGAACAACTATGTCAACATTTTCTTGATTTTGTTCCGAATAGTTGGCAAGCGATAAGCTATTTGAACCAGCCACCAGAAACAGAGAAGTTCGATGTAACTGAGCAATAAATTGCCAGCAGTAATTACGAGCGAATTGATAATAACTGGCAATGTTTTATTGCGATTCACAGAAAGATTGCGCACTATTTCGACACATACATACCTAATTCAAGTCTTTTTTGAACTGTTTAACAGCTTTGTTTGACGGTTGTACATTAGCTGCTGACACCGTTATTGTTAAAATGCTTAACTTATCGGGTGAAGAAATCCCTCGAATGTTCGAAAAAATGTCAAGTGAACAATATTAAGAAGGGAATACTTCAGGTTTGTAAATTACAACTCCTCCGAAACACCAGAAGCATGGAACGTCATTTAACCCAGTAGTTTACTTAGCTTCTCGTGTACTAATGGAACTATGTCGAGAGGTATGTGCTTGATTATTTCCAACATTAAGAAAGGTAGTGGTAGTAGCTGAAGTATGGAATATAAATAAACGGAACTTCACATAGAATGCTAAGGCAGGTCGTAGGCCAACCATTAGGAATCACGAGCGATACAAGACATTATTGAAGCTGGATAAATCACGCGTCTACGGTTCTCACAAAATGACTTAAGTATCATCCATTTGAGAAGCAGTAATTGACCATCACCACTGCAGATCACACATAGAGCCTTCGCCTTGAAAACCTGCTACGCACTGCTTTCCCGTGTGACTGGAATATGCCTGAGGGATGAATTGCCTGGATCAGGCTTGTGCGTTCATACCATACCACCTATTCTAATGACCGATTCATGTAGGCCAATTTCGCCATTTAATATAGAATTACCGCAAAATGCAATAAAATGGTGTAGAAGAAAACCACTATGAGATATTTGTATTAGTTTTATTCTGTGAATGTTAACCCACTAGGTGAATTGTAATTAAACATCCTTGCAAATCGAAGGGGAGGAAAAACCCACTTTTATTATCCGATCAGAACAAACCACACCAAACCTAGACTAGATTAGAAGAGAATATGGGATAACAAAAGTGATTTGTTGCAAGTGTCTATCTGTTTGACAGGCTAATTATTCGAGTCATTGAATAGAATAATAAACAACTCAATCAAACACCTTAGTATCAACACAGTTTTAGCTGTTTGCACTACCCGTGAACTGCAACCCTCACAGCAATCCTACAGCCTCCCCCCACACAGAGGTATATCCAATCAGCTCGAGGTTAAAAACTTGAGCATTAGATCGAAGTAACATCTGTCTGCCTCATTAAGGAAAGGTGAATAATTACCCATATAAGCAACCGATCCATCAATCCGGGCTTGAACTTCTGAAGATTTTTTCAAGCTAAATGTTGGTCAATAAGCAGGAAATGATCGATCAAAAGTTATATGAGCGATGAAAACGCACAAGAGTAAACGAATTTGTCCAATTTCAAAATGCAAGATCCTGATTGGCTGAAATGATGACTGTCGGATGGCCATGTCTCGAATCTTTGCTCAGGACTATCGATACATCGTTTGGAAATTCGTCAAGGTTGTACCAATTACGCATCGGAGCCGGCCGTATTTGTGGAAGATCATTGTGAGCTGAATAACTCTAATGCATTTTCGACAAGTTTACACGGCGTCACACTAAGAACGTAAAACTTGAAGTATCTCGACGGTGATGCCACAGATCGCAAGCTCGAAGCAGATCACGATTGCGCATATTTGGAAAATGTTCATCTTCAATCAACGACGATACCCAAATTTAAACTGGGCACCGCCAGTAGTGAGGAAAGTAGCTGTGCTGGTGAACAATTGCGCTTGAAACGAATTTGTGTTCATGACAACGGATCTATAGGCCTTAAAAGCTTGGAAAGGAAAGGTCAATGAGAATATGTATACACACTACAACGTAACAGAGACAAGTCTGGTGTCTACCCATATACTCACATACGCAGCACGAACCTGACTTGGCGCGCATTCATTAATAGTAGGCTTCACGAGAGCTTTCTACCTGATATTTACCAATGAACGAGGAATATTAACCAATCACTGGTCACGAGAAGTGAGATACATGTGCATGGCCTATACCTGTTCGCAGTGAGACAAGTGGGATAATTTCAATTGACAAGTAAGTGTTTGCTTTACGGTGGATGATTTGTCAAGATGGACAGGGGGCTTGTAAATCGCCTAGCAGATCTCGGCTATGCATTATGCGTTGACAATGATTTGCGCAACATACACTTCATTTCAATCTAGCAATCGTTTTCTGTGGAATTCACCACAGAGAAATCCACATTCATTTAATATTACTGAAACAATCTATTGATAATCACTTTACCGATGAGTTCAAAATAATGAAATCACTGGATGCGAGAAACACTGAGTATGGATGCAAATGTCTGTATGCCAATGAATAGTGATCCGATCAGCTGAGAAATAACAAGAGAATAGTAAGTAGTGTCCATAATAATGAGGTTGGAATAAATTGAGAATCGACAGATTGCGCGCAACTTGAAAGAGGTGATAGCCGTCGCTAGCAAAACTAGACATTTACCCAGTTTGAGTTGCTACCCCCGAAAATACACCAGCGTCAGTGATGTACGCCCGCCCAAGTAAACACTTGTCCAGCTTACCACATTACCGTAATTAGTAATAATTTCGATAATTCGCAGTATCAAATCATTGGAGGTGATGTTATTGTTGGCCTCCACTATTCGATCTCGACCATGAGTGTACATCACACGCGCATGACGATTTTATATTCCGCAGTGTTTCAAAATGGCCAACCATTTTGATTCGGGAGTAACAATCTCTTCCACAGTGCTCACAACCGATCATCGGCATTTGTAGACTGCCAGCATGACCTCCGAGATCTCCCTTACTGTTCTCGCCCAGCTTGGAGATGACGCTTTGCATATCGAGCGATCGAGAGCAAGCTCTTCCCAACTCTTAGAGTCAATTTCAAGAGCTTTCTTGTCGCTTTTGCAAGACTCCTTGTACGGCAAGTGGGGCTAAGCCAAAATAATATGAAGAGAATTCGAATCCAACAGTGAGATGATAACCTCAAAGGAAATTGAAACACTGAAGTTCCAAACCCATTTATAAGTGGATTTTGAGCGAAGTAAAATTACAAACATGATCTCACACGCGAACACACACTATTTGGCACCACCGGCCACGACATCTATAATATCCTTCCCAGTTGACGAAACACTCAGGACTAAATGACGCGTACCAGTGGCGGTAGAATGTTTGAGATTTGGGATCCATATACTGTCACGTGACGTGATTGGGTTCAATATTGTGAAATGCAAATATCAGCTGTTACGTGTCACTAGATCGATCGATCGATCGATCATCTGGACTAGTTGAATCCTGATGGAGTAGAAGTGGCCGGACCAGATTTTCTTCAGCAGAAACTACATTCTTTTCAAGCCATTAAGGCGCGAACCACGATCAAGCCCGATGACTCGCGCTTGTCTGATCGAGAAGGGTTACCAGGGTTAGGAAAGGCAGCCCTCTTTTGATAGTGCCGAGAGATGGAAGGTAAAAAACAAGTTACCAACAATATATTGTGGCGCTCCCATTCCCATCCCTTACACACCACTACCGGTTTCTGGCTGTTTGTCATCATTAGGTGAAGAAAGTAAGATCAGGTTCACTGAGATTTGAAACAGTGGAAAAGTAGTTAATAGTTATACTGGTAAGCCACTGTTATATAGGGTTGTTACAAAGAACCACGATGTTTAAAACAGAAAATCACATAGTGATTCTTGTTCAAAGCAACGAGACGCTTATAAATTGTCATATATTGTGGTGCTCACACTCCATCCCTCACACACCACTACCGATTCCTCGCAGTCATCAGATGGAGACAGTAAGATCAGGTACAGTGAACATACAAGTTATGGACCTGTGTCAACAAATAGTTGCATCGTATATTTTGAAATCTAGGATAAATCAGGGTTCTGTGGTTTGCTGGGGGCCATTTAGCTATCTCTAAAACAAACGAAGTAAGAGCGAATATATGGAATGACTGATACAGTCGCTAAAAATTTCGCGATCTGAGAAAGTTTTGGGTTTGCCTTTTGAGAAAAAAAGACACAATGAGATAAAATGCGATGATAACTAAAGGCCCGTGTTTAGTGTAATGTTATCTTTAACAAATCGAACACTGTATAGATTGCGAGAAGCGAAGGCTTAACGGTTCTGCAATGATGGAGAAACCGTATAGAAGATTGCGTTATTTTCGCCGCTCTGTGTGATACCACAAAACCGTATTCAACTAATGGCATAAAATGACTAAAATGCCCTAAGAAATCCACCAGGGTGCTACATTGTTTAGAATGTCACTTCAAGATTTATCAATTTTTTCTTTCAAAATCATGTTATATATTACAACAATAAAAAGAAAGAAAGACCAATTAAATTACTAAGAGCAAGTTAACCTAAACTTGCGGCCTATCGTCTTTTGCCGTGTCATCATCATCATCACAAACAGCATTACACCGGTAGCAGGTACCGAATGCTTAACTGCCATACAACCATGAAAAAGTAACATCCTAAAAGATGGGGAAGGGCAGGACTTAAATTGCTACGGCTTCTATAGAAGGTTAAGCACAAACAAACTGGGAAGAGGTGTCTACACCTTGAATGGAACATGCATTCAAGCAAGTTTCGTGAACGAGTAGAGCGACATCAGCATGGCAGCTTCCTTGCGGCTTTCACTGCCGTGCATCATAACAAATTTTTCTCGTCACTCCGCTTGACAACAAGGGACGAGGGCACAGTCTGAGAAAAACATGGCCTTTGCATATGCACGCTCCATGTGGTATGTATCATAGCAGCACGAGATTTGTATGAACCTGACCAGGGATTGCGCGACTTCTGGCATTCGGGCTACTCTCGTGTATCACATTGGCTACCCATATGGTAGTGTTGCATCCATGGCTAATGATAGATTAGCATGAATTTTCAAGCCTGTCGAAATGACTGGGACGGGAAAACCCGCAAAGATGCACATGTGTGTGGACAGTTTTGTGTTGGTTGCTTGCTTAACAGATGCTGAGTGGCCAAACTAAGTGATACTAATCTAAGCGAAATGACGAACAAAAACTCCGTTGACCCTTTAACGTAAGCTTCCCTTCTCCCCTTAACGTGTTTTGATATTCGTGTTTATTTATAAGTATAGTTATGTCCATGTAACATTTGGCATATAGACATATGTATTTTTAAGCAAACGTCAATTATGTAGAAATAATTCGTTTACTATGAGCTTTGTATCTCATTACAACTCTCGGTAAGCAAAATGCGCCGCGCAACATTGCGTCTTCCTACTATCCGACATCAAGACAAGTTGATTGATCTACGACAGACGTCTGCACGTGCGCGGGCAATTACCGCGATTTAGACAACTACAAAAACGTTCAGAAAACGGTTAATTAACGGGTTGAGAATATTTCGGACAATTTTTCAGAACAAACGTGTTGTTCAAAGAAAGGTATGCGAGGCAAATGGTCATTTTGTCATGAGGCTAGCAGATGCCACATGCGACACTGAATCAAACACTGGTTATTACTCTAACAAAATGGAGTAGAGGCTCATGTTCGTGATACAGGAACCTCGGTAGCCAGCTCCATCAATTTAGTAGGACACACTGATTGAAATAAACCACGGCATACCGCAAGAGTATGTTCCAGTGCATAGCTGCATTATCGTGATTATCATGATGACAAAAATGAACTGAGAAAAGGGAGCTAGTTCACAGACAAATCCATCCATACACTTACTTACTTAGGCGAAAAATTATGAAAAATTATGAACTAACAGACAAATTACTTCAGGTGTGAATGACGGAAAAGCATACAAATGAATATTTTGTAATCATTAATGTTTTATCTTATCTAGCCAAATGCCAGTACGATAGGCTCATTCGACAAACGCAGATGTTTTGTGGTATCACAGTCGAGAAACCCTTGATGAATTGTACGAATAGCATTGCTCCTCAAAGAGCATTAAATGAAAAATCAGTCGAGATTATTTATGCTCCGGAGACTCCAGCACAGCAAAGGGACAAACTGGATGTATTCCTACATGTGAGCTCAGTCACAAAGCAATTTTTGTTGTATAACTTCGTTCTATAATAAAGGCGTGTTCCTCCTAAATTCACAAGAAGCAACCACGCTGTGGACTGAACTCACTGTTAACCCAGCACCATAAAAACATGTGGATTTACGTGGCATGTTTCTTGAATATCGTTCACTGGGGATAGCAATAAAAATCACGGTAAAAAAGTTACTTCAAAATTATTGCACTTCAACGTTTCATCCCAGGTTAAGTACATTTGATAAAAAAAACCCACACATAAGTGCATCGTCCTCCTGGCAAGAATAACGAACACAACGCAAGTGCACAGCATAGTTGCCAACACACAACTTACGCATGAACAGCACATGGTGACAATCAAGGCAGATTGCAGTGCACCGGCAACACCAGTGATCCAGCCTACACGAACGAACAGCAAGATGCCAAATATGTTCTGACAACATGGCAAGAACACGCCGAGGAACGTTCCAAGACGTTTTCGCTGAAACGTGTAGAATACAAGAGGCGTTGAGTTGATTGTGAAGTGGTTGCGATATGTGTAAGCGAGTGTGGGTTAGATGGTGTTTAGTATGGCGATTTTTGTTGAATTGAAACGGTGAAGATGGCCACGAGAATTCGTGCCTACTTGTTGGAACGATTATTTAGTATTTCTCACATTACCACATAAACCGGAATGATGCAAAGCGCTGCATGACGCGCGCGAAATTTTAACCTCAAAAGAGGTATGAGCTTTGGCTGAATAGCCAGTGAATGCAAGTTCGTGTACAAACCCAGTCACACGGGGACAATACCTTAATGTGATGCAATGTTGTCTTCGATGCAGATGAGTGTGTGCATTAGACGATGGTCCATCAAGTCAATTTTCCTGCATTTAGTTTTTTCACCCTGGTATCGCATTGCGATTTAAAACACATGTATAACTGAATGTCTCGGAAGCTGCACTCGAACACTTCAGCGAAACCTAGTCGTACAATCCCAGCCGGTGTGTTCGAAAAACGCGTAATACTTACTAGGAGTGTGATACGAATGTTAGGAATAAAGATATTTTGGAAAAGTAAACTCATACTGCGAAACAATATATACATAATATATAATATAATATAAGATATGCACTATTCCGTGTGCCACATTTTATGCAGGCAAACGCACATCACCTAGGTTGAATAGCAATCGTGATTAAATGCAATCGAAAGAAAATGGAAGTAGATATGATCAGCATAAACCAATGAAGAGCTTTATGTGAAATGCGGAAAAGGAAATCCTTCGCTCGATTCAATTGTTCCGCTGACAAATTTCAGTCAGTTTCAAAATTATCTATATGCCTTCGATATAACATACGTTGTTCAAACGAAGATGAAATCTAACCACTGTTCGATGAGGTTGGTGCGATCAACCTGTTCGATCATATGAGCCCACACTCATGTGGACAGGGTTTAATCTTATGACCATGAACGAAAAAGCTCATGTGCATGTATTTTCGTAACACACAAACCCCACGACCGTGCTGTTTGCACTCATCAGGTAGGGACAGTATCATCAGGATCCGCGTGCGCTTCAGACAGTGGAAGAATTTTTATAAAGTTGTGCTTGTATGCCACTGTTGAATAAGGCTGGTACGACCAACCTGTTCAATCACGTGTCCAAACACATGTTTAATGGGGTTTAACCCCATAACCGTAAACAAAAATGCTCATTTGCATGCTTGTAAAGGAAATGCATGCAAATGAGAATATTAAATCCCATTTATTACGGTGCTCACATCCCCTTTGCTTCCACACAGATTAAAGCTGTTTTCTAGATTGTCAGCGACAAAAATAACCAGATAATCCCCGGGGAACTTAAAAGACCGGTAAAAACGTGTTCAGCAGAAACACTCGCATGGAAATTTTTATCTAAAATATGTGTAACTGCAGTTTAGGTTAAATATATGTAATAAGCTGGCCCATTTTGCGAAAATCAGAAGTTTTATGCAATAGCAATTTGATTATAGCCGTACTTGTCCATATTTAAATGCAAACTACTTACAAGCTAAGATGCGATAACGCATCAAAGTGAGGAGTAGATGGTCAAAGAAAATTTGTTATTCATATTTCATATTACGAGCAGATTCTACCATAATTTATTACTCTCGAAACCGGGTATAAACCAGTGGCGTGCGAACCAATTACTGATCTTAGTTCGCAAAATCCAGGTTACTAAATGATAGTAGACATTCACAGCGTTGAGCTATTGTGAAATTTTGAAGACCGCACGCGGAACGAATTCTGAGCAACAGTATTAGATGAATGAAAATAGGTTCAGCTCGGGTATTTTGTTGTTCATTATTGGGTGATCAACAAGCTTGCATAGTGGGTTGCGTACGTTTCGTCATCAAACTAGAGGACATCATCAGCGTAACTTCTTGCGAAGGAAATGGGCGTTGAAGTTTATCGCCTTCATATTACGTTCTACTGCCCGTCTGTGCTGCTTCTCATACGATCATTGCGATTCTTGTGCCGCATGCAGAATAAACGACATCTCATTAGTTCGCATGTACTGGCTGAAAGAATGAGTCGTTGAATGCCAGACATCTGGAAATTCCCGTGTATGGCGTGTTCCATAGGTGGAAAGGATTGACCGTTGATTTCAATCGAATTTGTGTCATTCGACACCTGAGTGTATTGATACCAGAGACTTGTGGTCGTGTCTTCTCACGGAAAACTGATGCTCGTGCGGCATTGTACCCAGTCTTCTTTCTTGCTGTTATTTTATAGATACAAATCGTTTTGTCCAAATTCAATATGGGAACTTTTGGTTTTGATACGTGTGTTGTAGGTCTGTGTGCAAAATCGATTCCGAATGGTCGCAGATTTCTTGCTACGAGTTCCGAGATGTGTCCCATATAAGGTAAGAGGGTAGGTAGGTAACTCTTAATCTCGCTGATGTTTCCTGCGCTGACTGGGGCCGAAACACTTTTTGTCGTTTAATAAAATTCATAGAATATGTGTAAGAGATGGGGATGTGAGCACCAATATATATTGGTTGTTTATAAGCGCCTTGGGTGCTTGACCGAGAATCACTCTGTGATTCTGTATTTAAACATCTTGGTTCTTCGTAAGAACCCTATTTAAGAATGGCATACAAGTATACCTTTGTTTACCACTATACAAGTGTTTCACGGCTCACTGAACCTGATCTTACTGTCTCCACCTGATGCCAGTAAACAGCCAGAAACCGGTAGCAGTGTGTAAGGGATGGGGATGTGAGCACCGAAATATATTGTTCATAGGATATCCGTTCTTTATAAATGCGTTGAAAGTGTTTTTCTTTTCATTCTTCAGTAGTTGTCGAGTAATTCAATGTGTCGAACGCTTATGATTTGTAAGGTGCTTGTTGTTGCATTTCAGAATTTCATTCATATTTATCCCTTTTCGATAGATGCTCGTTTCAAATTCATCGGTGATAGTCCTCCTGGCGTGTACGTCCAAAAGGATATAAATCCCGTGATCTAGATTTCCTTTATAAATTTAACAGTTGATCAACGGTTGAGCTTATTCCATTTGCGTTTTCTTGATTATCACGAAGTATCGTCCACGGTTCAATTATTAGATGCCCAAGCCTCTTGATCACCACTTCAGCCATTGGTCCTGGAATAGTTGAACCCACTGGTTTGATTTGTTCACATAGCTTTCCGTTGAACTTCAAGTGCGTTTGCAAGCAAAGATCTAGCATTTTCATCCCGCACTACTGATTGATCTGATTTCCATTGTGTTTAGTTTGGCGTGGAGATATAGTCTGTTTTGCCAGGCTCGCAACGATCGTACCAGAAGTAGCACAAGCATGAAGGGAAACGAGCATAAAGGGGGTAGACGTCAAGGCTCTTTTGCTTTGCAAGAACTCACACAGATGATGTCATCTAGTTCGGTGTCGAAACGTCCGCAACCCATTATGCAAGCTCGGTGAACTTGAAATAATGAACAAACAACATTATTAATATTACTAGTCCCCTTCGGTCGATGTCGATTATGGATACACATGGTAAGCGCAGTACGATTTTATGCTCCACAGCGCTCCCGATGACAAAACAATCCGATTCGGGAGGAACAATCTCCATTGCAGCGTTCACAGTGATAGACATTACTCGGCCGATCGGTAGCGTATGTACCGCAATCACAACCTGCCCACGGGTCGACTTCCGGCTTTCAACTCTCCATACGACCATTTTTCTTTCTGTACACATGGCCCGGCAAGCGTATGCGGCGCTATGGTAGTAGGATGAGAACGATTTGTAGATCAGCTTTATAAAGCTTTTTTGCATTTTTACTCTGTCCACCCAAGTTATGTTCAAGATACAACAGATGCTCGTCAAATGGAAAGCATTGAGCTTCCGTTCATGTTTTTCGTCAACAAAACTGAGTTGACGTGCCAGAAGCTCGAGAGACCAAACCAGAAGCCGAGCAAAGTGAATGACTACAGAGATGCGAGATAACTTGCGAGCCTTATAACCATGATCCTCATTGCCTAATGGGAACATATTTAACCTCGCGTATATAATATCACACTGCAGAGCTAGATTGATCAAAGATAAAATCATAAAAGTGCAAGAACGTCCATGTAACCAAAGCGCTTGAAGGCAATCAGTCACGATAAACCAGTTTTGTTTTGTATAAGATTTGCGCTAGAAGGTTTCATTTGGCTAGAAAACTCTAGTAAGACCAATGAAACCAATCGATTTTATCAGAGTAATCAATTAGCGAACGAATGAGTCGGGCGAAATAATCAATCACCGAACAATGTTCACACTTCCGATGGACCGATACAACAAGCTTAGATGAAATCAGAAACAACGAATTTTGTTGGACCGATTCCTTGGAGAAAATCGACTGCATTGTACCTAAGATCGAGATATCTCCCGTACCTTTACAAAGGAATTTGTTTATGTCGCTCTGGCTTGATATTACAGAACGGCATTCTTCAAACGCTGCTAACTTGAACCACAGATGAAAAGCTTCTCTGAAGCGTATTACCGAATCCCAAACGCAACAAAAGTGCGGTTGTAGCAGACCAGTGTCTCTACACATTTATTATTGTGCACTTCTATTTCATCTATCTTTCGCTAACATGTGATTCAAAAATCTGTCTACATAACGTGTATACTGATTGACCTTCGTCGCCCGGCCAGTGACATCGACCAGTTTTAAAAATCATATGGCGCGACATATGTAAAGAAGTGGATACTAAGAGCAACGAACAAGAAGATATCGGAGACAAGTACATCAACAGACAGTGAACAGCAGTACTGCCCTTTTCTCTATTTCCATCCTCCTTTTTCTTCGAACTAGATTGTACTGCATAACGCCGTCACTCCAGAAAAGATAAGATTCGGAATATGAGCATTGTTCTCTGAACCAAGACGAGGGGGTTCAAAAGACAAATCCGTCGCTAGAACGCAGTCGTCAGAAAACATCGCTAGGTCCCAACCAAACAGTAACATTAGACTTTGAACCCGCTATCAAATAGGGTTCGTAAGACAAACCATGCTGTTTAAACACAAAATGAAGCAAGGGCTTCAAAGTCTAACCTTTACAACTCTCCCACCGTCACGAGGCTACCTGAACCTATCCTGACTGTCTCCAACTAGTGCAACAAACAGCCGGAAACCGGTTGCGCTGTGTGAGTGCTGGGCATGAGAGCAACACATCGCATTGGATTAACATGGTTGTTGTTGTTGTCTGTCTTCGTATCGCGTGTGCAAGTTTCACATCTACTGTAAAAACCAAGTAGTATTATGGCACGAACAGAACCGTTGATGATCGTGATTGAAATTTACACGCACTATACCACCAAGCTCAGGTGCATCAGTAAACTATTTCCAGCACTCAGTCAGTTTTTTTTCATAGTTAGTGCTACAAACCTACTCTAGATAGATGGCCCTACTTTCAAACTTGTGTAATTGATTCAATCAATTATACAAGTTTGGGCGGATGTTTAGAGTCGAATTGGTAAGCGGAATCATGTACGTTGGTGGTAATACTAGTGATAGATGCAAATATTAACTTAGGGTACAAATACTGGGAAGTTAAAACAGGGCTCAGTGCTAATCATTCATTGTATGCGATCACAGGCCTTGAAACCACAATGAAATTCAGTTGTTAATGAGACAACGGTAGATTCTAAGCTTCGATTCTCACGTAAGTATCACTTTATAAGCGCCATTTGCCATGCGATGCGGTGTAGCCATTCATATGAACACATGATTATTCAACTTCGGAGCCGCTTCAAATCCGCTTCCGTAACGACTCTGAAATTCTTTGACGGTCCTTAACCAATTTGGCATAATTTAAAGTAAAATGTTTCATTGTAGTCAAGCGTACATTTAAGGGAGAAAGAGGATGCTCATAGCAGACACGCAGTCAATCCCGGGCGCGTACTTACGTTTAGTGCATGCGTTTAATTTAGCAGTTTAAAAACCGTTTTGGGTACGTACGCAAGTTGGTAATATTTTATAATTAGGGGCATGAAAAATATATCGGTTGAAAGCACATGTATACTCAAGCGGAAGAACGACTTTGGCGGGGTTTAGTGCTATCGAAAACGGGTTAGTGAATCAAGCATGAACAACAAGCCTCGCGGGCGTATGGCTTCAGTCCACAAAATGATTAATCGGTTTTATGAACATGCTCTAAGTAAACCCAGCAGTTCAATCAACCGAAGATTGAGCTGAGGCCTTGACCTTCCCTGAACTAATTTAAAGTGTTGGATTAAAAGGCTCGAATCGTGTTTGTCGGAGCATTCCATCAGCTATTCTACCCCCATGATCAGCATTCTTGTATTAAACGGAACGCAACGCACGCGACAAACACAGGCCAAGGTCTCACGGTCACATAACGACATGTGTATGCGTGCCTGGACGGATACATTCGAAATGTTTACCTCATTCGCCTTGACTTGTTTTTCTCGAAGTTCTTTGGCCTCCTTGACGGTTGGCTCTATACCGCCGGTATAGGAAGCCAATTTGTTGAACCAATTGCTCATTGGGGGCAATGTTTTTTGTTCGTCCTGTCAAGTGAAGGTTATAAATAATATACAAGTGAACGAAGCCACGTTAAAGCATAAATAAATATTCCCTCACATTATATAAATATGGATAAAAAATGCATAATCAAAGGCAACCAATCCAATCTATGGCTTCAGAAGGTGAGATGGTCATCTCTCACTGGACTTTGACTAATGCAGCTTAAGTCAACATGGTTTTTGTTTACTGAACCTTCGTAGGAAATTTGTATTGGCCATAACGCTGTAAATAATCTTCAGCGTGGGAAATATTTACGAGTAAAGCAAGCTATAGTTGAAAGGCATCATCTGACTAAGCAATGTGGTAGTATCAAAACTGAACTACGTTATTGCCTAGCAGCGATTAGCCCTATACTACTTTATGGAGAGGAGACATGGCCACTGTGATCACAGGAAGTGTCTGACCATTGACGCATTAAGGTAACCTTGGGTTTCGGACATACTAATTGAGTATCGGACGCCCTTCCGGACGTAATGCAGCGGAATAATTCTGCTATCCGAATATAACCAGCAGTGAATACTTTAATGGTTTGCCCGCGTCTATCTAAGACGATCACATAAATCTGCCCTTAATTAGCCACGACGTCCAGGCGGTCAATTGAATACCTAAGTGTCAACTGTGAAGGAAGATGTAAATGTCCTCGTCTGTGTACTGGCTTAGCAGTTCGAAGGAGGGAACTTGAATGCGAGCAACATTTCAAACGAAACCGAGACGAACACTAAACTCACAATTGCTGATCCTTTATTAATTTGTGTATCACCAGACATTTTCATCATTGACGGTAAAACGATTGGTGCCAAGATGATCATCTGTACTCAAAAGCCTATAGCAGCTCTAAGTATGAGAGATACCAAAACAATTTGAGCAAGTTTAACGCTGAGAGATCAACGCATTGCCACAATATCTACAAAACGTATCGTAGTGATCTGACTATACATGGATTTTAAGGAATTTGCGCATGTAACGATAACCCATATATTGGATTGCGTTCCGTTACGGAATACTCAAAGCATGATAGGGCACCACGATCATGTGATAACGTCGACTTTCACGATAAAATCTGCCCTTGTGCAAACAAATTTGTCAGGCATTATAGAACAGTTCGGAAGCGATATCTAACCAGCTATCCCTGTTGAACCTGAGGATGAAGACGCAATGATTTGGCCTTGTCCTTCATAAGACAGATTTACACCCGAAACTGCCTGCAACCGATTATCTTTGCTGCTAACTATCCACCGTTTCGAGGTTGGAAACGAACATGCAAACAAACTACAACGATGTTGTCTACAAAAAACTGCGTGGATAGGTGTAATACCGAGCACAAATGAAGGTTGATTAAGTCCAGCTTTAAAAATATATAATCGTGGTGGAGTGACAAAATATTCAGACTAATATTGATGATGCGCAAGTGGTGACAGGTACTCCACTATCTCAAACCAGCAAGATCCAGTAAATAGAAAGCCATCCACTCAAAGATTATCGGAATCAGTTTACCGTCGGACACGCAACGTTGAAATGAATTTTAAATATGAGATTCACAACTGGAATAACTAAGTATCTAATTTTCTATTGGAGAAATTTTATTTGGAAGTCCTCCGGAAGAAATTGTTTAAATAGCTAACTTGTGAACGCGATTTTTCTGCACTTCGGAACATTCCAGAAACATCGTTTTACGTGAACAAATTTGGTCAATAATTATAATCTGGTATATTCTACAATGTGAAACCATGGCTTGCGTTATGCTACACGCTATGTATCTATAAATGTTCGTTAGTGTCAGTTTCTTCGCACAAATGATCTGTGTATTATCAAGATTTATCGCCACGTCACTTGGAAATCTAAAAGAAAATTTTAGCTGGGATACTCCGAAAATTTTCGAGTGGGATTTCGTGGCAAGTCGATTACCTTCATCATAATGATCCATGTTATACAATCCATCTGATGTCTAACGTCATGTGCATTATATAACAAATAATTCACTTTTTAGCTTAGTACATATAATTTAATTTAAACACTACGACCTTATTGGGACACTGAAATATTTGTGGCACCGCCTAAATTTTCAATGGGCCGAGGAGAATGTGAGATGGTTACTCACATGAGACATTCCGAAATTCAGGTAGCAAAATAAATAAGCCGAAAGCGCTGGATTGCCGCTGGAATACCATCAGTTATTCAACTTTACTCTCATTAATAGATCCGTGCGGACACCTGTTGCGCAATGCTAACGAGTGCTTCGAAATGATACTCGAACATTTAAGGCTCTTGCAGATACACACAATTAACAGATGGATTCTAGTTGCTACATTGTTTATTACTGTTTTTTATATTGCCGACTAATTGTGTCCGTGCATTATAAAGTTTAGTTTTTTGGATATAATTCAATAGCAGCTAGCATTATTACTTACATACTGTTTAGCGCAACATGTAGTCAGAGCACACATGTATAGCGAGGATCAAATAAAAAAATTACACGTATAACAATGAATGCGGGCAAAATGTTCATTTTATTTGAAAATATACTTCGTGGGCTCCAGAGTATGATTGAAGCAGGTATGGATTTAGTATACAGGTCAGTAGCAGTAACACGGTGTTCGTCAAACAGTTAAGCATTTTGTGTGAAGTGCATACACGTCTTTCCTTTATAAATGATATAAAATATTAGCATTCCTACGGCGAGAAGTAGGGCTCATAAAACTTGGCCATTGAATAGGGAAACCGTGGGACGTTGCGAGGCGAAAAATTACGTGTGGAATTTCTCGTGTAAAAACTAAGAGCACGCTTCAGCTATGAAACATCTGTTTTTATTGCACTATTTATTCGCCTTACAGAAATCGGTCCAAATCAACACGCGCCATATCACCAAATCTTAACAACAATTCAGAAATCCATTTGTAAGCACTACACTGGAGTCGGAAGGATACAGCATGCTGGCGTTGATAACCTTTCAATAGGTTGTTTTCTCGGTCCATATACCATTTCCCATTCATAGAATTAATACACAGTATCACTCATGCGTGAAAGTACACGCCTGATCCAGGCAAAGTGCCGCGCAGTCAGAAACTGCACGTGAACTGAGGTACTGTCAGGTTGCGCTGGCTTAGACAGAAATGACAAAAGAAATAGAAAGCTGAGCTTTTAATATAATTTCATATACAACTCGCGTCTGGTACGCGAGCAATGCAGCTTTTCAATTATGTCTAGAACAATTTAAAAATATTTACATTTGTTTTCGGGATGATTACGTAATGTGGCCGAAACCTCTTTCAACATATTTCGCATACATATCTTCACCAGAATACTAAGTATTCACGATTAATCGTTGTAGTCCAAAATCTATTTAAATTCAAATTCAAATCAAGACGACATTACACGAACCAACCTTTGATGTATCGAATTTTCACTGATTGAGTTTGTGCATTATGATGACTCGTGCAATGGAACATTAAACTGTTTACTAAGCATTTGCGGACTTCGAGAAATTAGCGAGTGACGAGGTGAAAGATTTCACGTAACAGAATATCCGGTACGAAGATACAATTTTATACAAATTTCAAAAGAACTAATCCCTATGATTCAATGAAGTTTCCAGGTTCAACGTTTGAAACCGAGTCATGGTAATCCCATTCTTCATTTCATCATCAGACCATTGAATTAATATGACGGGTAATTAGCACCAGTTCTATTCACAGAAAGCGGTCTGTAGGTTATTAAATTCAGCCACTAAAGAAATTGTTTGACGGCCGCAGTCAACTATTCCACTTTTTAAGTACCATAGTTTACATGGAAGTGTTAAAGAAATAGGGCTCAACACATTTTTGTCAATCTGCAAGTGTAGCCCATTTGCTGAAAAGGCACGCTGGTTACCAACATACGATTACGTCGGAAAAATAGCTCACATTGAACAGGAGTAAAAGAAGCTGGGATTATCTCACCTCAAAAAGATGCAAGCCCTGATCCATTTCTTCTTCCTCATCGTCCTCGGCTTCCAAGTCTTCTTGCACTACTTCCGTTGGAATACCACCTAAGAAAAGTTTGATGGATCAAGATAAGTTTGTGTGCATATGAACTGCACAGAATTTTCGTTAAAGCAAACTAGAACACGGTACACTTCTTAATACGACATCCCGCACTTATTTTGTTGTAAACGTAAAGTTAACGCAACATTGTAGAAAAACCTGAATTATAAAACGAAGTTTCAGGCAATAAAATTAATAAATTACCTAGGTAATGGTCAAAATGATGATCACAAATGATGGTATTACCCACAAGAGCTCTGTTTATAAGGGATTCAATCCCATAGTAATTGCGCTATTCAATTTAATTCTACGCAGAACCACTGGGTTTTGTTCGATATCGAAGATTATCAAGTTATTATAATAAAAATGGAATTTATTTTTTCATCACATGTAAATTTACAGAAACGTCTGTCTAAAAATGTTTACCTCCTCATAGCATTTAAATGGAAATAGAAAGCATGAGACTTTTCGAGGATACACATTCAATACAAAACCGGCTTGATATTTGCCAAAAGAAAATTCCTTTGAAATCTTTTTTACTTAAACGATAAGAAATAAATCCGCTCAAATCTATCGTATTAGATTCTGTTTCGATATGAACACCTAAGCAGAGAACGAAAATGGAAAAACGTATTCTGTAGACTTCTTTAGCTGACTTTGAATATTGTAGAACCTAGTTGCTACGTCCAAAACGAGGCAGTTTCTTGACATTTCAACAGTGGCTGCCAGTGGCTTGAGTCGATTGGTTGCATAAAATTAAATAAGACGTTTGCTCACATTGTCCGAAGCAACAACGAATGTTCAGCTTTGTCAATCGAGACATCTCACGATCGGCATCGGCTTACTTAATCGTAACTTTACACACAATAAAATAGTGATTTTTATTATATTTGCGCTCGAGATTACGTGATATAGATTAAGAAAACAAATTGTTGTTCATACAATAAAGAACAGCAAGGCTAATTCCTTCAAATAACGATCCAGAATCGGGTGGTGCCCTGACGAAGTTGGATACAATTCCAAGCTGTTGGACGGAACTTTCTCAAGACTTTCCCTCGAATTTGATCTCGGAGAATTCTTGATTATAAACAGTAAGGTTCATAATCAAGTTTTTCAAACGCTTTCATGGTTTGATCCTATTTCACGAAACATATTTGTGTACTTCGTTGGAATAGCTTCTATGGACAAAAATGATATGCTGATGCGATTGACTGGCGTTAAGAACCCAGTTTGCTACGCAAACAATATCTCTTAACGCAAAAAAGTTACTATATCAGAGGAGATGGAAAACCCATTTTATAGCATGTTTGTCGTTATGATAGGTCTGATCATGCAAAACTTAAAGAGATCAATTTTATGCCGCAAATGCCTTTCAGTTGAGAATCAGAAAATCATCCTGATTCCGTCCTGGCAACACATGAGACTGCATCGTTATCCAAATGCATCAGCCTTGCTTTTCATGTTATATTCTAATATCTTATAGAAGAGGCAATTTCTGTATACATATTACATAACAATATGGAATATAGTTTTATATGTTTGAGAACTTTGTAAAATAAATACATTTAGATTCATCAAGCCAGGTATTGAACGATGAGATCTAATGTGCAAAAACTAGTGCGTTGAATTTTATACCGTATCAATTGACCTGTGATACGTAGGCAGAATAATGTAATGGATGCAAGAAAGGAATGCTGTTTTGTTTGAAAATGATTATTTCACGCTATAACAATTATAGCGTGAGATGCTAACAGGTATTAAGAGCATAAACTGGACACGAGTCAAAGTAAAAGCGATCGAATAACAGGTAAATTCAGGCTGAATAAAAACCGATAATGTGTTTTGTGAACTATGGAAGATGAACTAAATCATTATTGTAGCTCATTTATAATACTAAATGTCTTATGAGATCAGAATTTCGTTGAAATAGAAAACCAATAGTGAACACGAAAGAGAAAAACAAGAAATTATACGGTTATATAATTTTAAAAACATGCAGATATTAAACATTAATCAAAACAGGAAGAATCGGACAATAATTAAAATTTGCGAAGAGTAGTAAGAAAATGAAGATCATGATTGCTCCATGTTCTCAGTGTTCCATTTTATTTTTATCGCTTTCGAAAGTCATGCACTAAATATAAAAAATGAGTAACCGGTGAACGAGCATTGTGGTATCTTTACACAAGTCAGTTGACAGAAAGTTGAATAAAAAATTGAATTACATCAATTGGAAATTATTACACACAAAGCTTGATTTGACGTCGATAAGGTTGTGCCATTTAGTGACATTTCGAAATAAAATATTATGCGTTCACATCAAGCACTCAAGCAAAACTCTATATGGCAAACCAAGAAATTTGTGTACAAAATTACATTCAACACTATTTTTAAGTATTTTAGTGTGATCGGAAGCGCCAGAGAATTAATAAATTAATCTAATTGTGGAAACACTATACTTAGCATATCACTAGTAAAGCATACCATAAGCTTCTTCTGGTTCTTGTGTTATAGAAATTTTTGTACTACGTGGATCACCTCCGAAAGATATCACGCTGAATTTTTTACCAACATTTGGATCGCCCATCACGGTGTAGACTATATGGTATTAGCAGTGGAGCGACTTAACACGAGCGAATTTGAAAACATTAAATGCACTCGCAAATGTGATCAAGGTTAAGCTAATCGATTCTACTGGTTCAAACGACATTTCTACAATTAAGACGTTTCCAAATGCTAGTTTTGGAAAAATTCCTTCAACTGATGTTTTTCTGAAACGATTGATTTCCACGTCTTCATGTATGTATGACTACCGTTCGCACGTGTCAAATTTGACAGGATTTTCATTTGCCATCTTGAATTAAATTTTGATTCACGATTCAATTTGACGTGATAGCAAAATGTATCCAACGTTATTGCACGAGATGCGCACATCCAAAGTTGTTGATTATCTTCCAGGAGCACTACATCGGTGTATGTAATTCACCGTTGTCTCCAATGGTTAGGTAGTAAGCGCGAGAAGGCTGCTAAAAAAGCATTTTTTGAGAATCCAGAAATGCTAAAACTTACCAACATATAAAATCTCCTCATGTTAATAAAATATATGTTATACAGCTATAGCGCATGTGAATAGGACTGCAAGCCCCGAGGTGCAAATCATAAAGATTAATATGGTCTTACGGTAGCAAATTTCACTGACATAGAAATATTCGTAAACGCAACAAGAGATCTTGAGCATAGCGGTTAACCAATCAGTCTTTTGACTTCGTGCGATGCAACTATTCTAAGCCAACGAATCTTCGTTAAACTAAGAATGACAAGACACAAATCGGCAGTAACTTGAAGTTTTGACGATTTTATTTGCTTCTGTCGTACCGAGCTTAGAGAAGATTTCGAAAGAACTGGAGCAACTCAAATAACGTCGTAGGGGAATGCTATATGAAATTCCTGTCATTCGACAAGATTTGTATACGGAATAGGATTCACAAAATTAGAATGCACTTAGATACGCCACTGAAGCGTATTCATTGCTTTAGCCGGTGGAAGTGTCGTAAAAAGAAGTAGGATGAGATTCCAATTGTTTGAATTCGTTTCGCTGTCTCAAGATTCAAGATCCAAGATTTATGGTTAAAAAGCAATTAAATTTACAATAACCACAGAGTGGAACTATAGGTAAAAATGTAAAAATAAAATCAAAAACAAAGGAACGATGATAGTTTATTATTTATTTATTTATAGTTTGGGGTAAAATTCGGATTAGCTCTTATATAATCGTAAAGTTTTGATTTGAATATAGATAAACTGTTTTTGCTTACCAAATCATCAGGTATGGAATTCCAAACAAAGCACACACGTACCGAATAAAAATACCTGCGGCAGTTCCGTTCGGAATGTGGTATTTCGAACTTGCAACCATGGCCACGGCTGTTGCTGGAAGTTCAAAGGTGCAGTAATATGTCCAGTGGGTGGAAACAGTAGTAAGTATTTTGAATACCAGAATAAGATCACCTGGCATTCTCCTTTATGCAAGTGTCCTCTGCTGCATTCGTATGAGTCTCCCGGCGAATGGCATATTATCGAGTCCAACGACAAGCTTAGAAGCTCTCTGATATATGCGATGTAGGAGTAAGATGTCTTTTTGGAGCCATCGTGTCTAGGCTTGTGCAGCAAAGTCTAAACTTTAGGTGTATATATATGTTCATCATGATATGAAACCATCCTGGGAAAACCCTTTAAATATCCGCCGTAACATGCCGAGCATCCGAGACGCGATTTTGTACACGGCTTCGCATTGTAGACAATTTTTCGAACTACTGCAAATCCAGACACAAAGGTCCCTTTCTTCGTCGGTGTACTCCAGGTTTCTGTCGCCGAGCTTGGTTTGATAGGAAAAGCCAAGGTTGCGACCGATCTGAATGATATTCGATTTCTGCATATTCAATGACAGTTTATTTTCGGATGACCAGTTGTACGAAGCATTCAAATCGTTTTGCAACAAAATATAATTATCAGCAATGTTGATTCGCGTCCATGCTTTTATATCGTCAGCCAAAAATACCATCCTACTGTCACTTGGTATTGGTATATCATTCATATAGACTATGAACGCTATTGGTCCAAGCACTGAGGCTTGTGGAACACCGCTAGTGACATTGATTTTTTTCGATAATAGGCCGTCCACACAAACTCTGACGTGTGTGTTGCTGAGGTAATCACTTATCAATTCATATAGACTTCCAGCAATAACGTGTTTCTTTAGCTTGTTCATCAGTAAACTATGATCAACTCAGTAGAAACGTTTAGAAATGTCCAAGTAGCACGCATGAATACAGCCCCCGCGTCTACAACCCTAGTCTAATAGTCTAAGCTTGTCAGCTAATTTGTTAGACAATGGCAATTTCTGCGAAATCCATATTGGCAACTGCCGAAAATGGGTTCGTTTCCAGATGTCGCACTATTTCTCCGGTTATTATTCGCTCAAAACCTTTTGATACCGGAGAGGGCTATGTAACCGGCCTGTAATTTTTAACTTAAGAACGGCAACCATCTTGTAAATGGGTATAATTTGTCACAGTTACCAGTCTTTTCGTATCACGCCAGGTTTGAGCAAATTATTAAACATGCAGTATAGAGGTTTTGAACAGATTTGGAGTTACCTGATCGTGATCAGTTCGTTACAAGATATAGTGGCATGCGCGCATTTAATAAATGAAAACTGGTATTAGTGCCAGATGACAAAAAAAATTTCCACAGGGTTAAATGGCTCCGCGATGATACATTAAACTCTGACTAGATGTTATAATAACAGAACGAAGGTTATTCGTTACAAACACACCCCACTGAGGGTGCTATTGGTGAAACACTTAGGCGCCACTTTGACCATGTAATTCCAAAGTTTGTGTAGTTCAAAGCGGCGTAATCATATCGAGGAACTCAGAACTCAGAATGTTTCATGGTAGAAAAAGCAGTAAGCTTAACAATAACAATAGGATGACAGGTCATGCTGTAAAATTACAAAATATCTCAAACATCAACATGGACAGTCACATACCACATGGTTAGTCATGTTCTCATTCAGTTTGGAAGCGAAAACCGCAACAGATTCCGAGAGGCCAAAAGTTCCAAGTGAAAAAATTCTTACCGAGGAAAACTTTCGACAAATATACAATGATAATGCGGAATGCTTAAAGCCTTTGAATGTTTTCCCGTTCGAGTAAGGCGATTAAGCGTTAGCAAGTGTTTAAGGGGATTGCTCTCAGTATGCAAGATTTTGAATGCAAACAGGAGGTCAATCCGTATTCGTCGTTGGGTAAAATCACGTCGGTTTATATTCAACATTCGCCTTTTAAAAGGCAAATTTCTGTAACGCGACACCAACTTTGTCGCACGATGATAAATCATGTCAAGCGATTCGATATACTTCCTCGGCCATGGTGCGCTGGTTGGATGGAATATACCATAACAGGACGTACGTACTTCTGGGTAAAGTTTCGGGCGTGAAAATGCTGAATATTCTTTTTAGATGACTCTCGAAACAGACAGGCTTCATTGTACACTGTCCGGCAATGATGTCCAGGCTTATGTTTATATGACCCCCAGATATGAGGTCTTGTTCTGCGGTGGTCTAGATGAGATCTTGCATGCCAACCTGATACGTGTGGTGCAGAGATTTTCCAAACCGCAGCATTTTACATTTAGCAGGGTTAAATGGTAACTCATGTGACTGGGATTAACGAAATAAGGTGCACAAATCTCATTGTAATGCATACAGTCATCAACAGACCTGACACATTTCCATATTTTAATATCATTGGCAAACAGTATAACGTTACATTAAATATCATCTACTATCTCGTTCATATACACCAAGAATATTAAAGGTCTAAACATTGAGCCTATCAGAACTCCACTTGTGACGTCTATCACTCTAGAGAGGGTGCTGTCAACGCAAACATGGACGCGTCTATCAGCAAGATAGTACCTTATCCAATTCAGCAACACACTCGTTATTCCATAAGCATCAAGCATTATTATTAAAATATCATGGTTGACACCATCGAAAGCTTTGGAAATGTCGATGTAGCAAGCAAGTATAGATTCACATTCTTCTAGTGCCTTGTTCCAGACCTCGTACGTTGTAAAAAGTTAGATAAACAGCAACGATTTCTTCGTAAACCGTGTTGTGCTGCAGTGAAAATATTTTGGTTTTCAAAATATTGTCTTATGCGTGCACTTACAATGCATTCCTTTAATTTGGATATCACCGGAAGTAGCGTTACCATTCTATTGTTTGTTGAACGGCTATTACATTTATAAATACGAGATATCATCCCCGCTTGCCAATGCGTTATTATTTTTCCTCCATGTAGGCCGAGATTGGATGAGCGCGTGAGAGAAGCAGTGAAAGTTTGTCTGCGCCAGGGGACTTCTTTTCGTTTAGTTGACAAAGTCTCCGCCCAACCATGTATTCTTTGACAGTCATTTCACTTACTAATTACAAACGTTGTGAATTTGGTAAAATGTGATATGGGATATAACGCTTAGCATTGAAGATAAATGTGTAAGACGTTGCTTAAGCATCGGCAGTATCTTGGGCAGAGTTATTTGATCCATTAGTGGTTTGTACAGAGAATACGTCTGGTTTGATTCTTGATCGCACATTTACTATCTTATAGAGAATCTCAGGATTCTTTCCCAATCTCTTAAACAGGTTCTATTGGAACTGCATGCGATCTTCTCTTACAAGAGTGGTGATGTGATTCCGTATCTTACAGAATCGCTTCCATGTTACCTCCATACCGAAACACGTAAAACACGTGCCGATTCTCTAGTGGGTTGCGTGTTAGGATCGAGCAGGACTAAATTATTCTATAGCGCGAAACATCATAGCTGCAGAGCAATTTAACTTTTTCTTGAGAATTATCCTTCCATAATTACTGGAATTTAAAGCAATACACTCACTTAAGTCTTAAAATAACGGCGCTATCACGATTATCCTGGAATCGATTCATTGAATAAGCGATATTTGGAGAATAAGTTGTTTATTTTTGTGACCACTCATCCGTGCCAAGCCCATCGAACTATTCACAAAGTTGATCACGACGGTCCATAATGGAAGCACTGGACTCGAGTTTCGCTCTCATTTGAGCTCATCAGCAGTGCATATCCACCGCTTCGGGGGCGGGATTCGAACCCCGACCATCACCATTGTAGTCCCATGATTGAATTGAATTCATTGAATTCACGTTCCGCTCATACCTGTTCAAACTTACATGAAAATCATCGTTCATTAGTAAACAGTACAATTTGGATCCAACCAAACTGTGAATGATCCCTTTCTTATATTTCACAGATTCATTGTACTTTTTGAAACTTATGTGGAGTATTATTCGTTATTTTTGCTAACCCTTCTATTTTATATTTTATATAAGTTGCTATTTACACGATCAAATCTACTCAATTATATGCCATGAGCAAACATGTGATTCTTGATATCATAGACGAAGTATCACGGCGACAAGTCAAATACCTCACTCCACCAGGAAAAACGTGATCGCTTTACGAATAATTTCCAAGTGGTACCCTGGTATTGTAAACCCTCAAACTGCTGCGTGATCTAGTGCGACGTTGTTTCAGGAAAAACAAAAAGGTGGTGATATCGCAACAAACTTGTAGAATATACACCAATCTCTGTCAACGTTTCAGAGTAGGATGTTCCGTTGTAGCATAATAATTGACACAATCCATCGTTGTGAATATCTGAGATAGAACGATCGATTAGAATCCATTACCGTGCATGGAGAGCTTACAAATCTACTTAGATAATGGAAATTCAGAGTAATTCGAAGTCTTAATTGTCTGAAAAGCAAATATTTTATAGATATTTTCTCCATACAGAGAGTCAGCTTATGTATTGAGGTGCGAGGTTGGATTTGGTCAACATATAATTGTCAATTTTAGCCTTGAAGATGTTAAGACTTGATGCAAAAATGCTATGTGGGAGCAGAGAGTTCCATATAAACTAATCTCAGGCAGCAAAGAAGAAACTTCAACATTTTTATCTAGAGTGATTAATAATTAACTTCTAGCCATGAGATCTGCTACCACGTGCTTCTTGTCGATGAAAAAGGTGTTCAAGTGGGCGACCAACTGTTTTCAGAATGTTGAGGAACAGGATCATGTCACCACTTACACGACGGTACGAAAAGTCAAAGAGGTTTAGAGTTGCAATCCTCTCCTCGTATAGGCCGTTGTAAAGTCTGCTCACCAGTGTTATAGAGATGTGTTATACGCGTTGCAGCAAGACCATGTCTTTATGTAACCTAGGTGACTATGCTCCAACAGCTTACTCAATTGTTGGCCGGATATAGATGTTCATTTGCGCGAGGGTAGGTGCTTTGCGAAACTACCGAATATACTTCTGAGCATTTATAAGGATTCACAGAACTTTTTATACCACAACACTGCCGTATGACTTCAAGTTACTGCTAATTCACACAACTAGGTCTTTCTCTTCCGTAATCCATGAAAGTTGATGAGATCCCAGGGAGTATGTGAATTCGAAGGATTTACCGACGTTTAACATTTAACATTTTTGATGTTGAATGGTAGATACTTTTGTAAGGACCACGTATGAAGTGGTTCACGATCATTTTGTAGAATTGGGCAATCATCTGTACTAGTTGAGATATTAAATAGTCAAGATTGAAGATTTGGATTCCAAACGCAAAGCAAAGGGTGATTTCGAAACACGGTTTATACACAATATGAAAAAGTTCCAAAACCATTACTATAGTCGTTGACAAAGAGAGTGCAAAAAATATTGATTTGGTAATTTTTAACTGGATGACAAACCCCAATTGTTCTCAGATCTAAAGAAGGCATGGAATTTCTGAAACATATGCCGTCTGTTCAGAGACTTGATCACAAAGTGTATCCAGTAACATGCCAGTGATCATATGATGGGATTGCGTTAAATCATTTTAGGAATTAACATTCCGAAGATAAGGTTAAGCATGCAGCAGCAACTAAACCCTCACAAATCTGCAGGCGCATCACGAATAATTAAGAAACCTACCACGATAATTGCTGAGATAGTTTAACGTCTATTCAACGCGTACTTGTATCATGGATTAATTCCAAGCAATTTTTTACCTAACAAGCCTGTGGTGTTTGATAAATGAGGGCACTAACAGCTAAAGGCCGAAAGGTTTAAGTTTTTAATAGGACGTTTTCAATGTTTTTGATTTCATACTGCTTGCAAACAAACGTATTTTAAATGGAATAAAAGGTATTCTGAGAATCTGGCTAATGAAGTACATTAGGAATTCAATTTTTCGTTTTCCAACTATGTATACAATGCCTAATCTATTTGCTAATAGTGTTTTCACAAACATGTTAACGACTGCTGATACACATTGAATAACCTTGACTACTTATGAGTACCATATTCTTCAAAATATTTAAAAAGTCGATGATTACGGTCCGCAATGGAAGTCTTCGCTTAATGGATCTATGCGACTGTAAAGCTCCTCTCTCTGGGATGGGACACGAATATTAGACCATCAGTTTTTAAAGTGACGCTTGAAGTCATTGGCTACCGTTCACCGTCAGACCGATCGCGATTCGGCATTTGTGAATAATTCTCCATACTGTACACGCCATACGTTTACTCTTTATTTTTCTGTATTTTCCGGGTTGTTAATAGAAAGTCAAACACTACTCTTTATCGGATGCCGAATTAGAACAAAAACCAAAGTTGTTTTCACTCGCCATATCGATTGATAATGACTATGATGGACTAAGAGTTGCTCAGCATATTAGTACGTAAGTGATTCTTGAATTTGTGTAGATAGACTCGATGTTCCAATTGAAGCAGACAGTTTACAGACCAATGGTGAGACTCGTTCGGATAAAGTTATGTTTTCATTTTGGATTGACTCCAACTAAATATATAAAATGGTTAACTTATGGAGGTTCAAATATTGTGAATCTAATTAAAAGCATAATGTATGTGCTTAAATTTTAAAATGCATCTAAAAGTAAACAAGGAGCGCCTGTATGCCACTGTTGGATAAGGCTGGTACGACCAACCTTTTCAATCACATGTGTCCAAACACATGTTTAATGGGGCAAATCCCATAACCGTGAAATAAAATATTCATTTGCATGCTTTTCCGTCAAACCCCATTCCTCCACTCTTTCAAGCGCATGCGGATCCTGATCTTACTGTCCTTACCTGATGAGTGCAAACAGCACTAAACCGGTCGTGGGGTGTGTGTGACGGAAAAGCATGCAAATGAATATTTTGTTTCATCTAAAAGTACTTCATCCAAGTTCTTCCATCTTCCACCGCTTCATCTACCATATGTAGAATCAAGAATCAAGATTTTATGGTGATAAAAAGCTAATGCTTTACACGTATCATTGGAGCGGGGCCTTTGAATCGGCCGTGCTCAAAATTAATGTTTTCATGCATTTTTATTTTTTCAGTCAACACGAAAGCTTTTGTTTTTGAAACGTTTTAACATGTCGTGAACATGTAAACAAAGGACGTTTGATGCCCCGCACGCTTTAAACGCTGCGCAATATTTTTATTTTTTGAAGGATGGGGAATTTGCTGCGCCGGTCGGAATAATGCGAAAGAAAACTCATACATGCCTGCAGACGGAACCGAAACTGTTTTGATTTTGAATGTGACTGGCAATCTTAAATTTTCCCATCAAAGTTTGACGCCCCCCTTATTCGTATTGAAATTCTGTGTTTAAACTATTTTGATTAACTGAAAATTCGTTTTAACGAATAAAGTTCTTTTCTTCTTCTTCTTCTTCTTCATGACAACTATTGCAAAAAGAAAATTTAATCAAAATCACATTGTTAATATTTTTCTGGGTTCATGTTGCTTCAATACATCGGGCCAAATTCAGGGTTTTGTTTGATGTATGCATCCAATTTCGATTTGAAAACATCAATTGTCGTTGCATTCACAACATCTTCCGGTAGCGCATTCCATAGAAAGCAGATACGCACAGAGAAGAAATAGCGACGACAATCAAGTCTTGAGTGCGGTATTTCGAGGCAACACGAGTGACTGCGTGTATTTCGAGGGGAGTTTACTTTTATTAGTTCGCTAAGCGGATGGTTTTCGATCCGCAGTATCTTGTAAGCCAGAATCAGGTCGATCCTCAGTCGTCTTCGTGTAAAATCACGCAAACCAAGGATGGCCATTCGCTCTTGATACGGGACCCGCTGCATCCCTTCAACTAACTTTGTAGCTTTGTGGTATATTCGATCCAGGATCTCGATGTCTTTGCGCAACCACGGTGCCCAGGCTGGGATCAAATAATCCATCGTTGGATGGATGTAAGTATTTAAAATACGAGGAATTGTTTTGGACGAAAACCGTCCGAAAATTCTTCTCAGGATTACTAATATACCACATGCCCGATTAAACACTTTTCTACAATGCATATTCGGTTTCAGGTTATTAGTAATCCAAATTCCGAGGTCCTTTTCAGCGGTGGTCCAATTTAGGATGTCGTGGCCTAGATGGTATGTATATTCGCAGTTACGGCCAAGCTGTAACATATGACATTTACGTAGGCTGGAAGGCATTTGATTCTCTAGAGACCAGCGATACAGAACATCCAAGTCGTTTTGCAGCATTAAACAATCTTCATTAGATCGGATTTGCTTCCATATTTTAATGTCATCTGCAAAAACAACGAGCTTGCATCGCACTATTTCAATTATATCATTTATATATAAGAGGAAAAGAATAGGTCCGAGCACTGAACCTTGAGGCACCCCGCTCGTGACATCGATACTTTTCGACAACACTCCGTCAATGCGAACTCGCACGTGCCGATTGGTCAGATAATCTGGTAGCCACGATAGTAAGTTACCTGTTATTCCATATTGCACTAGCTTTTGCAGAAGAAAGCTGTGGTCGACCTTGTCAAAAGCCTTTGGAATATCAATATAACAAGCATGTACCGTATAGCCTTGATCAAGAGACATCGTCCAATCATTTAGTGTGGTCAGTAAATTCGAACGACAAGATCTGGTCCGGCGGAACCCGTGTTGTGCTGCTGACAAAAGACCTCGTGGATCAAGCTGACCCACAATACATTCAGATATAATGCGCTCCATAATTTTTAAAATACATGGTAGCATCGTTACAGGTCTGTAACTTGCTGCGTCAGAACGAATGCCACCTTTGTAAATTGGTGTTACCACACCCGCATTCCAAGCAAAAGGTACACAACCTTCACCAAGACTCTGGATGAAAACCACAGCTAAGCTATTTGAAAGCTCTCTATAACACACATGAAGAATCGCTGGGGTAATATTGTCCTCCCCGGGAGATTTCTTCGTATTCAATCGACGTAAGTGTCGCTCTACCACTAGTTGATCGATCACGGGCTCATTTAGTGGTTCTACAGTGTTTGATAATTCATGATGCAATATTTGCTTTTTAGGGCAGTAGACTTGAGAGTAAAAGCACTCAAGCGCATCCGCCGTCTCTCGGACTGTGACAGTCAAACCTTCTTCTGTCATGATCGGGAAAGCACCTGGTTTAACTTGGGTTCTGTCATTCACAATTTTGTACAATCGTTTCGGATTCGCTTCCATTCGTTCCACCATATGTTGCTGGTACTGTTTTTTGTCCTGCCGAATTAGGGTGGTGACTCTGTTACGTATTCTGCAAAATTGTAACCAAGATGTAGGGGTGACGTTATTGCAATGCGTAACCCAAGCACGCCTTTTCAATGAAATCCATTTTCTAGTTCTGCTGCAAACAGAGAAACGGAGGGTGTGGACATCTTTCCTCTGAATATATCGAGAGTTCGACTGGATTGGCATCTGAAGGTAGTTTATCAGAGAGTTATAATGTGTATTTGAGTCACTAGAATCAAGTTCAACATCATTCAGCTCACAAAGTGCTTCCTTGAGTCTCCAAAAGTCGACTCTACGGATGATTTTAGATTCGGCACTGTGTCTCGATGCACTGCGGACATAATCGAACACGAGCATCACATGGTCACTCCGTCCCAATGGAGCTTCATAGTGTACTAATTCAATAGCTGATTCGTTAGAAGTCAAAACTAGGTCCATAACAGAGGGCCGGTCTGTCCCTCGCGTTCGTGTCTGGTTGCAAACGTGATTGTACAGGGGGACTAGATCAAATACTTCTTGAAATTTGTGTTCCAGTGAGTTAATTGGGTGTTGATTTCTCGAGTATAGCTGCGGGAGGTTGAAATCCCCCATAATCAATATTTGAGCATGTGGCCGAGCACTGATGCGCTGAAGTTTTTCAACTAACACATCATTATGATCGACGGTCGAAGTTGGTGAGCGATATATAACCCCAATTGTACAGCTCTCACCAGATTCCAGGTCAAGTGAACACCACAGCGTGTATGTGAGTGAAAGATCAGTATCTGCAATGATATTAACATTGAAGCGCTTGTGATAATACAATGCAACGCCGCCTCCCGGGCCATCACGGTCAGGACGAAAAAGTGTCATATTAGGGATTGAGAGTTCACTGTCCGTCATACTGGGCTGATACCAGGTTTCCGTCACAGCAATAAGGTCAGGGGACTGTTCTACACAGATATCAATGAGTTCTGCCAGCTTGTTGACTAAACATTGAGCATTAGTATATATACATTTGATCGATACGACTCGGTGTAGCGATGAATCGGGTGATATGAGGTTAGGGGTAGGACAATGTGATGCCAGATCAGGCATAACAGTAAGTGCTCGTGAGGGTGTAACTTGTGGGCTAGTTATTGCGCTCCAACAGTTTGAATCAACATTTTGTTCCGTGTATGATGTACTCGGTCCGACTCGGTTTGAGCCGGACCCACTACGTTTTTTGATGTATTGATTGCTTCCGTTTCGGTGGGAACGCTGCCGTCTACCGCCCCCAGCCGCGAGTGTCTCACTCATGGTACTTGGTCTCGGTTGACAAAGTCTAATGTCTTTCGGTAAAGCACGTTTTGCTTTTTTCCATTCGGACTTGACAAATTCAGCCATGTCGCTAGTTAAAAAGGTAATCCTGAGAGGTTTCCGTCCGTCTCCTTTATAGTTTATTGAAAAAGGCACCCGGAAAGTGTCAGTGATCACAACGTTAGAAATATTAAGCAAAGACGCAATGTAACGCTACTGCTTGAAGTCACTATCTGCTGTTTCCTGTCCCGATGCTTCAGTGGTATTTTCTGGTACCCCAAGTAGAACCATACTCCGCGATACCGTTTTTTCCTTAGTGTTTGAGGCACCCTTCCGTTCCCACAATGGCACATCAGGATATATCCGGCAATTTGAATTCGGATCCGTCTTTAGTCGGTACGAATTTAGCAGTATGTTTTCGATATCAGCCTCGCACTTCAGTGTAACTCTTAGTAACCGAGGTTGATCACTATGAGATGAGGTGGAATGGCGAGTTAGACGAATCAATTTGTCAGGAGTAACATGCTCAATTTGCAATTGTTGACAAATTTGAGACCATATATCGAGGTCGTGTTTGTGTTTTCTATCTAACAAGCTCTCGCCGGACTCTTTAACATTCGTACATATTACGCTTAACGAATGAGAATGCTTGTCGCGTGTCCGGTCATTCTTCATAGAATGTGAGGCTATTTGATTTAGGTTTAGTGTACCAGGCTCATATTGTGCAGCGGAGGTCGACCACTGGGGCGTTTCAGTTGGTGCCGAATCGGTGCAGATAACATTAAGCGAAGTATTTTTCGTGGCAGCTTTGGCCGAAGGAGCGTTCGACGTAGACGGTTTCTGCTTCAAGGCCTTTTTAAGTATCACTTCAGTGTCGCGTAATTTAACCTTTTTAGAAGCAGACTGCGGTGGTGAGGTTGAGCGTAATCGAGTATTCAATTCAAAAGATTTAGATGAGATTATTCGTTGTAGGGTAATCTTCAAACTATCTAGTTCCTTTTCCATTATCGACAATCTATTCTCAATTGTGTTAGCCTCATTTCCAGCGGAAGATTTTGTACGCTTGCGATCACCATTCACGATTGAATCCTTACAGGCGTTACAGAAATAGCAAACGGACGGGAGATTTTCATCATTCACGATGCGCACACATTCATCAGTTAAAGTCTTATCACAGGCCACGTGCACATGTAAGTTACAAAAAGTACATTTTACCAAAGCACTATCACCGCTTACCGGGTCCAGGCACTTGGCTCAGAGGTCAAGGTGGCTTGTTTTCGCTGTCGGGGGAACAACACTCGTATGTACACATTGATCGATCGATTTTTTCGTCTGCGTGTTGGATCGCGTGTATGCAGAAGAGAATGGTATCCATCATGCACAAGTAATTTTAATAAGATTGAAATAAAAATAAGACATCATAAAGGATTTGTATAGCAAGGTGCATGAATGATGTATCGATTACTTCAAGATTAATGGTGAAAAAAGCAAATAGCCGTACAATTCCATAGTATATTCGTATAAAAGTTAAACAAATCGTACTTTACTGTTTGCGTCCATGTATTTCAAAGGAGGAGCAAAAGTAATTTTAATTGTGAGATGAAGAGAGGAAATTTCGGTCGAAAATATATGTTACGGTAATTTGTTTTCCAGGTGTGCGTGTGTTGTAAGAAGGAATCCCTAAGAGATTTCAGTAAACTGGGTCCAACACAGTATTTGGTTCCACATTTGGTGCATTAGTGTATGCACTATCTATACTGGTTTTAGTATGTAATGATGATGTATGGATGGTGTCTATCGGTCTGACCCCCGGAACTTTGTGGTATTTTAAACCGTCTTTCGAGTTTGAGTTTTCAGTGTTTGCACATCAATACTTCAAGCCAGCTTGTGTTTCTGAGGCTGCCTTTAATGTGCCTATTCTGACGTCACTGGGAATATTTCTCCTGCGTAGTCGCCAAGTATGTCTGACGAAGTCCATCAAGTAAGAATTTGAAATAAAAGTTTCCATATCCTTCTCAATGTTTAGTGTTAATTTTCAGTAGACGTGGTTCACCGAAATGTGGGGATCTTGGGTGGCGAGCCAAACGTGTAACTGCTGTAGGTCTGAGGTTGGACCATTGTTCTAGTTCGTGTATCTGTCTATTCGCAAAAGTGTCTCGCGGGATTTCTGCTTTTTTACTTATTATACGTGCTGCCAGTGTCATTGCAATGCATAATAAGTGTTGTGTCTACTTAAACTACGAAATGGACGTTTTATTTATGGTAAGATTGGAGGGTATTTCGTGGAAACAGCGGTCATTCTAGCATGTCAGCATCCCTGAAAACCTTCTTGCAAGGAAATCATGTCAAGAAAACCCCATCATATGGGCGTGCGCGATGTGGTGTGCGCAAAGTTCTTAAGCAACATGGTGATCAAACATTTCGCTATTAGACACAAAAACCGGTTTATGGGTGTTTGTCGTCTCCGGGTGGAGACAATAAGATAACGGACAGTGAGCTTTGAAACAGTGGTAAACAAAGGTTACTTAAATGCAACTCTTAAATATAGTTGTTACATACACATGGCGCCCTTGGAGATTCACGCGTTTAAAACAGATAAACCATTTCTGAAACTTATCACCATCTTATTGTTTTAAATTCCTTCTATAAAATTTGCGAATTCCGATTTCAGCCGGCACCACTTACTTCAACCAGCTTTTGAATACACAGGCGTACTACGTCTGCCTTTGCTCGCTGCCAGGAAGCATTCATTATGAACCAACCTAAACAATGCGTCGATTCGGTAACATGCTTATGATCAGTGACAGTTTGAGTCTCTCGTGTTTAGGCGAACTCGAGTGGATCAACATCTGTCCCAGAGAATAATGAAAGCAGGGTCGCACGCTTTGGGGCAATCAAATTTGGCTTCATTCTCCAAATACGTTTGAGATACCATATTGCCGCATCGATTTCGTCGGAATTACTACTCAGTTCGTTTTTGCTGGAAATCTCTATCAGCAGAAATTGTTACTACCCAGTAAAACGCTTTTCAATAAAAATTTAATACACCTGCCAACGAATGGCACTTATGGTTATTTTCTTTAAACATTCCCTCTCGCGGAAATTTTGTGTGCACAGAACAATGTAAAGTTTTGAAAAAACGTAGCTCAGGTACAGGATTGTTAGACATAGTTGTTCTCCGAGCTAATATGGTTGATTGCGGACGTTTCGTCACCAAACTAGATGACATCATCAGCCGAGCTTCTTTCGAAGTGATTGGGCGACGGGCGATATTCGAATTTATTCGCTTCTCTGCGATCTCATCTAGTGTGATTGGCTGATCTTCTTGATTGTGCACTTTGTTGGAGTGTACTCATTGGTCCGTAGATTGCATCCAATTGGATGTGTTCATTGATCGGTGGCCGGGATGATCGGTACTCGGAGAACAACTATGTCTTACAATGTAAAGTTTATGCAAGAGTTCAGCTTTACATTCTACGGTTATCACTTGGGCAGTCACATCTGGCCATAATATTAGTTAGCTGGTAAAGTATAGTGCGGCTCACACTGCAACACTATACTCGTCTCGAGCGCTTGGCCAAGAATCACTTTGTCATTCTGTACTTGTACACCGTGGTTCGTTTTACAAACCACATTTAACAGTCGCATTCATGTCTAACTTTAGTTAGCTCGTAATTTTGCAATGCGGAAAAATCGGAATTGCACATATGATATTGTTACGCTAGTTGTCTATTAACCATAAATCCTACATAAACGTGAATCAGCGACAAAATACAATCGATTTTAGTACTGAGGGTACAAGTAGTGACATAGGTGGGGATATAAAAACCGATTCAATTATTCAGCATCACATGTATAGCACATTGACCAAATACCTAAGGTCAAGTCAAGGACATATCATGCGATCTATCCATTATTTTTGCCCAAATTCAGAACCTTGCAGAAGCAGTTTTGGTTGCTAGCTGGAACAACAGCATATCATTTTTACACAGCATTGTTTTCTGAAATTTTGCCTGACTATTTGAAATACAAAAAGATCTTCAGGCGAAAGCACTTTCAAACTTTGTGATCCGGAGCGAGTAAGAGTGCCTGCATGTGGTGTTTGGAACACAGACATTGAATCGTCACAAGAACGGCGGTGATAGTCGGGTGGGTCCAGGAATTAACCAAATAAAGAAGTGAAAAATGACATTTTAACTATTTCCATACAATGTGTTTGAAAGGAAGATGATAATCAAGGGATAATTTGTAGAAACTCTGAGTTCAGGACCCATGAAGACGCACGCGTAGTTCATTATGCAGATGGGTAAGAGACCATAAAGACCTCGATTCCCGAATCCATCCATACAATCGATGGCCCAAAGTTCGTCCCAAACTGGTGAAAAACAGCCAAGTGTAGATATCAAATTTTTATGGTAAACAAAGTGAAATACACCAGTCCACACGCAAAGTAAGCACACTAGTAGTTAAAGAAAAAGTCAATAAAGAAACTGGCGAAAATGTTGCGGTAAACTTCCTGTCGCACATGTGACGATTATTACGACGCAAACCATGAAACCATCACCATGTAAAGGCTATAGGGTAGACGCACGAAACTTGGTACGAAGCGGTGCAATGTGGTGAAACCGCCGAATTTCAATAGCATCCGAAGCGAGCGGTAGTCAGGTGGAACGTCGCCATTGGGTTCTCGGATGTCATATTCGTGAGCGACATCGCTATCCAAGACAATCTGGCCTGAGCGTTTGAGTAGTTTATCGGCTGGCTCTGCGGTCAATGCGGCGACCACCAGTCCCACGAGCTCAGGTGATTCGGCTGAAACGTGTGAAGACAAAAAAGGGGAAACTATGTTGTAACTGGAAGCCTATTTCGAATAATCTACTCTATGTTGAGTTGATATAAGGAACTCGACCATTGGGCAGACCGCACTTACGGTACAAAGACGTTTGCAAAAGAAATATGAAAGCTCTTGGCATTGACCCTGCGAGTTGGCAAGAACTTGCTCTTGACCGCTCACATTGGATGCATTGTGTAAAGCGTCGTCTGGAAGCTGGGGAGGATACAGCTCGTGGCTGCTGAACGCAGATCACGCCCCAGGCGTGCAACTGACGCCCTACAACGGAGTTCAGCCTAACGTTGCAAGCGCTGTGGGAGAGATTGTTCCTCCCGAATCGGACTGTTTACTCATTCGATTCATGCGATTGTGATGTACATCCATGGTCGACATCGACCGAAGGAGGCCAACAACTGGAAGCCAATGTTAGATATGACACTCAAGACCAAGTGTTGTGGTGTGTAGGTGGGGTAGAAATGAGCACCAAAACACTTGACAGATAAAGGCAACTTAAAGGTGCATGGAGCGGTCGCTTCTCAATAACGAAGATATCTGAAGCAAAGGCAACATATCACGGGCGATATCCAATGTTATCACCACTTCACAGAGAACATGACCCAACTTAAAGTGTGCGTTAGGAAAAGGTTGGTTTTGATAGATGTTGGTGGATGGGTAGAGGCTGCGTTTCGTGTGTCAAGACCATCACGCATCAACTATGCGTGGGAACATGTGATTAAACTAGTTGGCCCTGCCAGTCATATGCAGCATTGGTTTCAAAGTTCACACATTAAACGCCGGTAAGTTGAAGGCTACATGCTGGCGGAAGATCGCTCTGGTTGTATTAGAAGAAGGCGACGTATTCGAAGCAGCGATATTTGGACTTGCTTCACTTCAATAACTGTTGCAGGCGAGATACAGCCTGGTTGCCCAGACCGAAATAGAAGATTGACTAAAGGGACCCCACCAGGAGCCTTCGGCTAAACCCCTGAACCACAAGGTAGTGGGTTGACATCTATCCATTAACCTTCCTGGTAGAAGTAGCTGTGTTGGCGTAGAAAGAACACCACCCAGTATAGCTCAAAGTGGCATGGAAATACACAAACCATCACATCACGTCAAGGTCCAGTCTCAGCGCGATGGCAATGCCATGCCACATGAAAACCTTACGTATTCGCGGTATATACGCATTGCCTGAAGTTTCCAACCGAATTGTGTGTTCGCAACCAGTAGAAACGCATCAAGTCGAAGAGACCGCCTTATTTGCACTAGATAAAACGGCAAAAATAATGATGTTCTGCGGATGACCTCGGCTGTCGTGAGGCCACAAAATAAGCGGATTAAATCGCGCTCCGACCGCTAAGTACAGCTGAGCTCAAAACGTGAAATCGACCGACCGAAACTGATTAGCATATTCCGGTGGATTGGAACAAGCAAGCAGATCGGGGCAACTTGTAACGGCTAATTTCGTGGCTTCGTGAATGGTATGGTATGAAAGCACAAGCCTGATCCAGGCAAAGTGCCGCACAGACAGAGACTGCAAGTGGGCTAAGATACTGTCAGGTTGCACAGGCCTAGACAGATATGAGAGGGGAAATGGAAATGGTAGTGAGACTTCAGCGTGTTTCAGCATGCAGCTCACTGCCGTTGGGCAAACAATTTAGCAGGATGTTAGCCGCACAGTACATAAATGCTGCACGATTGCAGCTTCATGAAATAAATGATATTTGAATGAACTCGGACATCACAGTGTTATCATGCTTATTTAACGGTTTATTTTCTAAAGAAGCAGGGTTTTGTATTGTAGGATCACAATATTAGGTTTCGAACAACATTTCTAACGATTAGCGAATACGACTTCTAGTGTTTTCTTTTTGTATTTGTTGCCGTTACGGTATTGTGCAACGAAAACACTCCAAAATTAAGGCTTTCAAATAACGCTAGCCTCTTTGATTTGAAATATGTTGATGAGTTACGCTTGTTTACTGAGTCGCACGAAGCCAAGCTAGTTAACTATTATAGTCTCGCAATCCGGGATACATTTTGCACTTTTTGAATGCCACGTACATTTTCTAGACATACATCTATCAAACTAGATGATACTACTCGATAGCCACGCACTCGATCCTGTAGACCGTAAAAGGTCAAGGTTTCCGTACAACATGAATCGATTTCGGCATAAAGTCGCTGAAAATATTCAAGGCAGCTAGTCCTGATGAAGTGGCCCCGGTTATGTTCAAGGAGAGTTGCGATATCTTATTAAGCACATAATTTGACTTCCCGACAGGTAGGGGAAACGCAAACTATGCCCCCGTGTTAATGAAAACCTATAATCCTCCCATTTTTTTCAAAAATGGTGTGCGTGCTTCATGCCATCAACACAGGGGAGTAAGCCTTACACCAGTCCTTACCCGCCTTCCTCCTTCAATATGCCTCTGGTGCCTCACATTACACAGGGAATCACAGATTCATGAACAGGATTTCGTCCCGGTAGAGGGTGTGTGGATTACACATTCACAATTCGGCAAACCTTAGAAAATCGTCACGCTTATCGGCAACCCACTGCAGCGATTTTTCTTGATTGTAATGGTGCTTTTGATTCGGTCGACGGGAAGGCATTATTTAAAATATTATTACTTAATGGTGTCCCGCAAAAGTACGTTAACATATTTCGGGCAATTCATTCCGATGGTTTGGGGCGTTAGGGTGTACAATAGCCAATTACTTCGTTTTTGGGCAGTTTTGTAATTGACGCTATAATGGATGCATGTAGTGCAGGTATACTGAGGACGGGTACTCATATAGGCTGCAATAATAAACGACTTTGATTTAGATTATGCCGATGACGCAGTTCAGCATCCGATTGCTATACGGATAGACCAACTATGTGGTATCATATCATCACTCGGTATGCGGTTTGCACCTTCCCGGTGCAACGTTTAGTTACAAGATTTTGACCCGACCGAAACTGCGCTGAGCCTCAATAATAAGTAACTTGCAACTGTAGACTGTTTACGTACATGGATGGATATTTGCATTACGAGTAACGTGTTTAAATAAGGAGATTTCAGCCCGCACTGTCAGAGCTACGGTAACTTTTCGTAACTTGGGTAATCAGTGGCGTCAAAGAGGCATGTCCCCAAAGCTCAAGAACAGAGTCTACTAGGTTACAGTTCGTGCGGTTTTACCGTACGGATCGGAAAGCTGGACTCTGAAAAAAGACTGCAGGTCTTCCACCATCGGATACGTAACACAACTATCCGTAATAAAATATTTGGTAGCCACGTAGATATCGAAAAACAAGTTGACTTGCAAAGACCGCTGGTTAGGTCACGTATTGCGAATGGGACATGATCGTTTTCCTAACGCAGTTATGTTTGCCACTCATAACTCGGAATGCGGTGGTTTTAACGCTGGCCACACTCTGACTTGGCTTAATCAGATAAGGGCTTTGACTGGAAAACTAGCTGCAGTTGGGACCCAAAAGATCCCAATTTGCAATGGCTCCTTACCCTCAGTGATATGGCCAAAATCATGTTCAGTGGCGGTCTTGTTGTAGACATCATCTTGGAGTTTGTTTGAATTGGCGAGTAAAGCTTGTTATGACGCGTGACATTAGAAACTACAAGGAAGGTGTCCTGCAGATGTCGCTCTACTCGTGCATAACACTTGCTTGAATGCATGTTTGTTTCGAGGTGTAGGCGCTTCATCCCAGTGTATCAGTGCCTATCTACAGTTTCAGTAGCTTATTGGGCCCCACCCGTCCCATCCTTTTTAGATTTTTAATATGTCATGATTCGGTTGCAGTTGAACACTTGGTATTCGCTAACAGTGTAATGCTGTCCATGATCATGATCACCCTTTTTGTGCCGTTTACACTCACGGCACGGACAATACCATCAGCATCCATATGCCTTGAAACAATGAAGAAATGGTTAAAACAAGGTGTGAGCTTGTAATCGGTTGTTGAATAAGGCTGGCAAGACCAACCTGTTTAATACATTTGCCCACACACAAGTAAATGGGTGAAACCCATGGGGTGGAACAGTATTTGCATGCGTTTGCAGCACAAATACACACACACACTGCACGACCGGTTTTGTGCTGCTTGCACTGATCAGAAAGGGATAATACGATCGGCATTCGCATGGTTCAAAGCAATAGAGAAACGGTAAACAAAACGCTAACATTGAAGTGCTCTCACCACATGATAAATACGAACAGAACGAAACCGATCGTGAAACCACCTGCAAACACGGCACGGATGTATGTGTGCCTCAACGCTGCAGACTCCCAGTATGTACGTTGTACGGTTAAGAAACTTCACAATCAGTCATTTTCACACGACATTTACGCAGTAGAAAGAGTTAAACAACTATTTTGTAGAAGGTGCATGCGATAAACCTGTTATCCAGATAAAAGGAAACTTACTAATATTCTGATCGGACACATCAAACAGGATCTTTTCATCGGGAAAATTTTCTTGAGCGTTGAGGACTTCTTCCGTGCGCACTAATCCCGGCCAAAGACAGAGGATGCAAATGTTTAATTTTTGTCTTTTAATCTCAATGGCCATATCGCTGGTCATGCGATCCAAAGCGGCTTTGCCTGTCAAAAGGATGAATGAGCCCATCATCAAGCCAGACCCACACGTGAAAGTTTATGCGTACGGTAATCGAGCAGAACGGACCTGATCCGGACGAGATTCGAGATTCACGGTAAGGGAAGTAAACAGGTGCACAACACCATATGGTATACACGTAGTGCTTTCATATTAAAACCCACGTGGTTCAATTCAGTATAAATAAATAAATAAATAAGGAGGGAAATGTATGTTTGGTTAGATCGTTTTTCATGTGCATGATGATTTTCATTAAACATAACAGTTCCCAACTTTGCTTAAAAATAGGTTCGCTTGGTGACGAAACAATTTTTGAGAAAGCATACAAGGATTGGGCAAAAGTTTCAAAGATACGGGAGTGACGTATTTGACGGGCAACATTATGAATGCAAGTCGAAAGACTGGAACTTATTTGAGTTCCTGTAGGTTAGAATTAGCCAAACTCGAATGCGCCAGCGCTCGAGGGTACACAATCAGAGTTTAGAAAATCACCGCCCAAACAGTAGGTTATATATATATCTATATATATATATATATATATATATATATATATATATATATATATATATATATGTTCGGTAACAATTTTGGACGCTTTATGATAAATCCTCTTATGTTGCACAATGTGCTTTTCCAGCCCAAGATTGTGTTAAATAGTCACCGACTCGGGAAATTCGGCTGAACAAAGGCAAGTATGCTGCACGCACAGCATTATTTTTCAATCGTCCCAATGCCAAGTGCGCCTGGGAAATGGGAGGATTTTCTAACGTGTAATATTTTTCACGTGCGGAAATTGAGACGCAGCTTGTTTTGAATTTACTACGGAGCAGATGCGTGTTTTCATCACTAAATAAGTCTATGAGAATAAATTTTGCATAAAGCATATTAAGGCACCTACCATAGAGTAAAGCAGTGTCGTAAGTTTCCGTGTGGCATTTTTCGTTAATTTAGAAGACCGTTTGAACACACACAAAAGACACTTGGAACCGAGAAACCACTGATCAAGTAAAAAACGATGACTGCGCTTATACAAGACCACGTGAACCACAACTCGGAGTCGGAAAAGCACGGTTACTAATGGGGATAGAGTTGTCCCAACCCAAAGCGGAGCTGATTGAAGATGATAGTGTGTGGTAATCGACCAAACATACAACATATTTGAACAACTCACGAGACGCCAATGGGTGGTCTTTGCGCCGGCATCGTTCTTAGCTCTATGTATGAAAACGCATCACGGGATAAACTCAAAGGGCTGCGTCGTGCTAAAAAATGCAACTCAGTTTTTCCACAGTATGTGGTGGGACAAGCAAAGTAGAAAATGCACCGACAACACAAATATACGGATCGAATCTAAACGTTAACACTCCCACGATCGATTTTCTGTTGTTCACCTTCAACGAGAGATTGTGGGATCAGCTTCCACGCTCATCTTCGAGGATAAATAAAACATACGTCGGATGAATTCAAAAAGTGAAGCAGTAAAGACATCGTAAAAGAACGGCTTATTCGCGAGTAGGTTTAGGTTGGGGTAGCTTTGGTGTGTGTGTGTGTACGAGGAGCTGTTCAAAGCTATTTGTTCCGATTTATCGTCATCGACACGGGTGACAAATTGGAAGATCATTGACGGGAATTCCGACCTCAATCGGCCGTAGATATAACCCGATATCTTCAAAGTTATGCCAAGACATAGCCAACAATATTAAGGACGTGGCGGCACGAGATAGAATCAGCGAATAGCAATGCACAAACCACTAATGTGGGGTGAAAACAGAGAGAACGGTGAATTTAACAGTAATAACAGTACTCACCTGCGCCGTACGCTGTGTTGAATAAATACCGTTTCCCACCCATCGAAGACACGTTTATAATCAGACCTGGATTCTGTGGGCCATCACTTGATTTCCGACACTCGGCCATCATACGTGTAGCCAAGGTCGAACAAACGTAGTGGTTTCGAAGGCCCACATTATTCACATCGTCCCAAAAGGTACCCGGAGAACGGTCTGTGATATCATAGAACGATTTCCCACGGTATTTGATTAACAAATTCACGGCAGAATACACGTTGTTCACCAGTACGTCTAAACGGCCACGCTGTTCACGGCGGATCCGCTCGAAAAGTTGTTGCACTTGAGTTTCATCGCTGTGATCCACTTGCACTGGAATGGGTTTCTAGTAAGAGAGAAAATCGAAGTTTTTTAAGTTCGAGACTAGTTTGCAGGCGATGTGATGTGAAAGCACAAGCCTGATCCAGGCAAAGTGCCGCACAGTCAGAGACTGCACGTGGGCTAAGATACTGTCAGGTTGTCCAGGCCTAGATAGATATGAAGGCGGAATAGAAATAGAAATGTTAGTGAGTCTCCAGCCTGTTTCAGCATGCAGCCCACTACCGTTTGCCAATCAATTTAGCACGATAAAAGCCGTACAGCACAGAAATACTGCACGATTGCAGATCCGTGCGAAATTGCACATCTGTGATCGACGATGCCCTAAGGAAAGCTTTAGTTTCTCCAATGGGCGCAGGTGTTGAACGACTGCCGGGTGAGGGCTACCGATCGAAAATATGCGGATTACATCGCACTTCAGGTAAATGACCTTCATACAATTTAACTTGCCACGGACCACCTGACACTTGAAGCTTCAAGGTATGGCATGTGCTTTGCCCCTAACAAGTGTAAAACGCTTACCCAGGACTGGAGCGATTCTCTTCCAAATCTAACTCTGTGATACCAATCTTGAATTGATCGACAGCTGTTTACCTTGGCAGTTGTATCACTGCTGGTGCTTGTGTCGAGGACGAGATTTCACAGTGTTCGCAAAGCGAGTGTAGCGTTTGCTAAACTTCGCCATTTTTGGTATCGATGCGATGTTTCACTCAAGACTAAAGGTCGGGTGTACAACGCAATCGTGCGCGCTACACTAATCTATGGCCGCGAAACCTTGTTTATCCGGACGGAAGATAACCGTCGACACCTGTTGCCTGAGTAGAATTTTTCGCGTTCGGTGGCAGCATTAAGTTGCACGGTACATCCGTTTTGTGCTGCTAACACCGTGCTAAATTGATTGGCCAAAGGTAGTGAGCTGCATGCTGAAACACGCAGGAGTCTCACTACCTTTTATACTTTTCCCCTCATATCTGTCTAGGCCTGGGCAACCTGACAGTATCCTAGCCCACGTGCAGTCCTTGACTGTGCGGCACTTTGCCTGGACCAGGCTTGTGATGTCTTACAGAAGTTGCAAATATAGATGTCTGCAAGCGGGTGTTAGGACCAGGAGGCCACGGACGGAGAGAAATGCTGATGCTTGCTCGCTTGAGACATGTTTTAAGAATTCCTCATTACTTTTTTTACCATACCGTGCCTTATTCGCAGAGCTTGGTAGAGGGTGGGATAAACCACTGGGTGGCGCGTTGGGATGAAGCAAATGACCTTAGCGTTAGGCTCATTGGGGCATATTCGTTTGTCTGGGTGGGTTACAAAAATCCATTTAATAGTTGGTTGGAAGCCTTCCGAGACATGGCGCCAGTGTATTTTATTGTGTCATAATTTTTATCTGATATTGTATTATACTTGAAAAAGTGGAAAAAATCACATAACCGTATGCAGTGAAACCACAAAAACAAGCTGTTTATGCGCACTTGCTTTTGTATATTCCGCTTGACCGTTTTTTTATTTACGTGGTTGCTTATCAGCTTTTCCTACTACATGTTGCTTGACACTTTGACTGGCTCCAAACCTGTATGGTATGGTATGGTATGAAATCACAAGCCTGATCCAGGCAAAGTGCCACACAGTCAGGGACTGCACGTGGGCTAAGATACTGTCACGTGGGCTCCAAACCTGTGATCCATGATGATATAGATGATGCATGTATGCATACATTACAATGGACTGTATGACTGTATTGGTAAGAATGCACAAAATCTAACGTCTGAATCCGTGCAAAGTGTCGCTAGTCTAACAGTTTGCGTGTAATTTCACGTAATCCAAGGCCGATAAAGCAGATAGTTGATGTGAAATTTGATACATAATGTTGATTCGAATAACGATTCATATTGCATCCAAAGTGATCCATATGAATTGACTGGACAGGGCATCGATGTCGTTGCTTTGGTAAAAACACCGGAATCCTGCAGATGCTTTTAGATTAAGTAAGTATCTTCAATGTAAAATTCGGTCTCGAGATAAGCGTAGCAAAAACCAAGGCACCAATAGAGGTGCGCCATGAGTCCAACAATTAAGTATCCAGGGATGTCCGATTAGATATTTTCCAGTTTTCAAGTAACCTGATTAAAATATGTTTCGAAATAGCCAGACGAAAGATCAAGTTATGTTAGGTATTGACCGTGCATGTATTTCATTTTTACAGTTGAAAGACAACATTGGCGCATCCCTGAAATCAGTCTTGAAACTAAAATACGTGTTTATCCATCAGCGATCCGCCCTGTACATTATTAATGTGAGACGTGGCCATGGAGGGCACAGGATAGGAGATCTTTGAAAGTGTTCGACCATTGATGCTTTAGGATGATCTTGAGCGTCCGATACATTGACCGGGTATCTAACACTGAGGTTCAAACGTGGTGTGGTGGAATAAGGCCGATCTATATTTATATCATACGGAAAGGACTACAGTGGTTTTGCCACGTCCTCAGAAAGACTCTGCGCATACGAAACTTGTCATTGACACTAAGCCTTCATTTAATTGGCACAGGCGACTGGGTGAGCAAGAGAAAATCTAACCGTCAACTGCGACTGAGAATGTAGACGCCCTGAGACTGCGCAACATCTGTGGTGTTGCGATGTGGAAACGTGAGTGGATAACGATCGACGCGCATGGACTGGCGTAATTTGAGGCATCAACGAAGCCGGCTAATACACCAGTGGTGTCAGCCACACAAATTTAATAACAAACAGTGCTGGGATCGATGAGAAGTAATATGCTTAAAGTGTATTGTTGAGAAAACGATACAATGGTGAGGCGACATTACACAATAGTAATTAAACCATCGAGATTGACGGATTCATTTGCATGATATACTAATGCTCCACCACCACCAACCCTAGAAAAGTAATAAAACACCTATCTACCTATGCCTCCCAATGAACCCATATGAATACCTGTTCATCAGGCAGTCACCAAAGTCACAAACGGCTGTTGTACACTCAGGCTTATCCGATTGTCCTACTTCATGTTGCTTGACACTTTGACAGGCTCCAGATCTGTGATCCATGATGATATAGATGATGCATGTATGCATGCATTACAATGGACTGTATGACTGTATTGGTAACAATATGCCTAGAGTATTGTTGAACAAATGATACAGTGGTGAGGCAGTATGGTATGTATGAAAGCACAAGTCTGATCCAGGCAAAGTGCCGCACAGTCAGAGACTACACGTGGGCTGATATACTGTCGGGTTGCCCAGGCCTAGACAGATATGAGAAAACAAATAGAAAATAGAAAAAGAGGTTTTGTTTTGTTTGTGTTTGTACCGCCGAAGAGAGTGGTGAGGCGGCATTACACAATAGTGATTAAACCATCGAGATTGACGGATTCATTTGCACGATATACTAATGCTCCACCACCAACAACCTTAGAAAAGTAATAAACACACCTATCTATTTATGCCTCCCCACGAAACCATATGTTTATCAGGCAGAGCGCTACCAAGTCACCAAAGTCACAAACGGCTGTTGTACACTCAGGCTACCCGGTTCAGATAGGAATGTCGAAGTGAGTGCCCTTAAAGGTGTCGAAAACTGGTTACAGTGACGTGACTTACACCTCCTTTAGCAATAATCTCTGAAGCGGTTTCCTCCAATGAACCACCAATTTCATTTACTCTTGGCTTCATTGTACGACCAGTGATGTATACAGTTGCGCCAAGTTCACCCAAGCCCAGAGCGATTCCTTTACCGATGCCTCTGGTTGCACCAGTAACAAGACATACATATTCTGGAAAATGCTTCATTTTGCTAAAAAAAGAAAACAAAAGTTCGGAATATCGTAATTTAAAAAAACTACCTGAAAAAATGACGGTAGCGGTAATGGTACTTGGATAGTTCAGAAACTGTAGTAAGCATTACTAATGGTGTGCTATGATTATGACCGAAACCTATTATTATTGCATTGAATGGTTTACATACTCGCCAAACGAATCGATGCAAGTCGGTGATTTTAAAATTATCGAAATGGAGCTTGTAATATTCACGAAGAATAAACTACGATATTTTTGTCATTTCACAGGAAGCTCATTCTGTCATAGAAGAGTCACTAAATCGACAACGACGTTTGTGGATTGTTTGATTATCATCTAAATGAATAGGACTTTTCTTGAGATGTACACATCAGGCCATCAAAATAAAACACTAAACATGTAGAAATGTGGGGTGCAACTGTGTCATTCCGATAAATCGATACTGTGTCAGTGGCAAGCTTAGTGCACAAATATCATACCATACCAGTGCACAAAAATGACGTAAAATATTCCCCCATCATACTGTAAGTCAACAAACACCCTCTTCGTAACAAAGAAAGCTTCTGGACGTTATGTTTGAGAAAAAGCTTTTAAAATTTATTATGATACAGCAAAAATCTATTAAACGCACACTTTGCTGAGACACAAATCCTATTAGGAACAATCCATAGTTAACTTCTATGCAAAAGTTTTGGGGTCGAAATTTGAAAAACCTGATACTGAGCAGTACTTTAGCAGGATATGACATTATCTCAGCCCAGGTGCAGTCTCAGACTGTACGGCAGTTTGCCTGGATCAGGCTTGTGCTTTCACATAACATCACATCAGGATATGATCATTAAGTATATTTAAATTTGACATATGGCCGCATAAGCTGATTGCAGTATCGCCTTGCTACTCTGGCTGTTAATTTGTCATTTTCTCCAAGAGTAATAACAATCTCTGCCCGTTGCGAAGATGTGTGCCAGAAATACGCTAGGAATTTGAGATCATCATTTTGATTTGTAACACCGCTTGTTTTGCCTCATCAAAACATTGACCTTGACAATAATCAACTTCTGTTTTTCAGTTCAGTTCAGTTCAGTTTGCACAGGACAGTATGTGGCTGACAAGCCAATCGAGCGTCCAGGATTTCTTTTGGTGGATTGCTGCGGAGAAGCGCCCACCACTGCCAAAGGGTCAATCCTTTTTCTCCGTGTGGAACCTCTGATGGTCGCAGGTCTAGGAGGATGTAGTTGGAGGAGTACCGCGGTATAATCGATGCACTGCCAAAAGGTAATTTTATTTCTTCTCTGTTTGCAATCTCTGATGATCGCGGTGCCAGGCGCTGTAGTAGTAGGATAGTAGTAGGACAGCAACGCGCAATAATCGATGCTGGAAAAAAGACAAGGCAGTTTCTCCTCCCCAGCACGGTGAGAGGTCAGCTGATGGAGAATCGAGAATAGGAAGATGCTCTAAAATTGCTACAGTGAATAGCGAGCAAAATGGAGGACAACCTAAGCATGGTAATCATGGGATGTAATCAAAGAATAACTTACCCCAGTCACGGTCTAAACCCTGCTTGAAAGTTGAGACGGAACTACAGGAGATAAGTTCTTCAGGGAGCTTGTTCCAGAAGTTGACCACCCTGAAGCTGAAAAAGTTTTTCCTAGAATCTAGTCGACATCGTTCCTTAGCGAGCTTGAGTGCGTGTCCGCGAGTGCCCAGCTCAGGACTTAAGGTAAAGATGTCATCTGGATTAACGCCGCTTAAGCCCTTTATGATCTTAAAGGTTTCAATCAAATCACCTCTCAAACGACGACGCTTAAGAGAGAAAAGACACAGAGCCCAAAGACGATCAGCATAACTTTTCCCACGCTGAACCTCAATCATGCGTGTTGCTAGTCGCTGGACGCTTTCAAGTCGAATGATATCCTTCTGGTAGTGAGGACACCACCAGTGCGTGCATCTTGATCGCTCTGTACACGTTTTGGCTTCCACTATATATCTTCCAGTCAAACTTCCTTTTCTCCAACGTTCTTCGGGATATTATTGTAGTAATTTGGTCTGCTACAAATTGGTGAGCCCGACGTGATGCACGAATCCTTCGTGTACTACAAATTGGTGAGTCCGACATACACGCATTCTTCGTGTATCTTTTCCGGTACGTCAAAATTTTCCCGCTTCACATCGGAGTTTTCAGGTAAAATTTTTTTACCTCGTTTAATCGTGCATTTTATTTGCATCAATTGCTCCTGTTTATCACGAGTGATTCTAAACGCGTTATTTTGGTTTCGACAGTCATCACAATACCCAGTTTTATTTCCCAGGACCCTGAGTATTGGTTTCATTTTTTAGAAACTAAATTTAGTTATAAAAATATCATTGATGACTACGCCATGTTTTCACAATTAACGCAGAAACTCCCCGCGGATGTGTTATTACAGGTACGCGACGCAGTCCTGACTGCACCCATAGGTGACCGTTACCGTATCGTCAAACAAGCCGTAATTTCTCGCACGGTTCCGTCTGAACGATCTAGGCTGCAGCAGTTGTTCGGCAACTTAGAAATTGCCAACGAAAAGCCATCTACCATACTAACGGAGATGCGCCGCCTGCTAGGGTCATCGCACATGGACGAGTCCTTACTAAAGGAACTATGGCTCCCGCGCTTACCTGAGTGCGTGCAACCCATCTTGGTTGCTGCGAAAAGCACTCCGGTATCTGAGCTTGCGGAAATGGCGGACAACATCGCTGAATGTATCCGTCCCTATCCGGATGCCCATGTTTCTACAGTAACCGCAGGACTATCACGCACACAGGGTACTCCAGCGAAAGGCAGCAATACGGATCTACTGTCTGAGGTTGCAACTTTACGCAATGAGGTTCGAAACCTCACACTCAACAGTAAGTCTCGATCACGTATCCCATCCCGCCAACCCTCGAGTAGTCACACTCGATCACCCGTCTGCTGGATCCATCGGAAGTACCGCGATAATGCACGGCGTTGCATTAAACCTTGCGCTTATCGCACATCGCCAACGAAATACTCGGTCCGGCCCCCAACGACGACTTCTGTCTTGGGCACGAAGAGTTTAAGTCGTCTCTTCTTTATAACGGATAAATCCACAGGACAACGTTTTCTGGTAGACACTGGTGCCGAAATCAGTGTATTGCCAGTAGACACTGGCGCTACGTCCAATCCGATGGGCCAACACTTAAAGGCAGCTAACGGATCTCTTATAACAACCTACGGTCAACGCTCCTTGACCCTTGATTTAGGTTTACGTCGTGAATTCCGCTGGATTTTTACAATTGCTGCGGTTCCATTTGCGATCCTGGGCGTTGATTTCTTGCACTCGTTCGACATTCTTGTCGATTCTCGCCGCTCGCAGCTAATAGATGGGACTACTCGTCCTAAAGCTCTTGGTACCCCGAGCAGAGATGCAATGATTTCTCCTGTGCTACATTTTGGCGAAGTAGAACCCTGCTATGCCACTTTGTTTCCGAAATATCCTAAATTATTCCAATCATCATCGACTGCACTACCGGCGGTTACTACACCAGTAGAGCACCACATCGCCACCAGTGGTCCTCCAGTATACGGAAGACCGAGGCGATTACCGCCAGGGAAGTTGCAGATTGCACGCGAAGAATTCCAGCACATGCTGCAATTAGGTATTGTACGGCCATCTAGTAGCCCTTGGTCATCTCCTCTGCACATGGCACCCAAGAAAAACCCAAACGATTGGCGCCCCTGTGGTGATTACCGCAGGTTAAATAAAGCGACGGTACCCGATAGGTACCCGATCCCGCACATTCAAGACCTGGCTGCCAATATCCATGGGTGTACCATTTTTAGCAAAGTAGACCTGGTTCGAGCGTATAACCAAATACCGGTCGCGGAAGCGGACATCCCAAAGACGGCAGTTACCACACCGTTCGGACTTTACGAATTTGTCCGTATGCCGTTTGGTTTATGTAATGCCGCTCAAACCTTCCAGCGATTCATGGACCAGGTTTGCAGAGGTCTGGATTGCGCTTACGTATATCTCGACGATGTACTGATCGCTAGCGCATCCAAGGAGGACCACATGCGCCACCTAACGGCACTTTTTGATCGTTTGTCCAGTCATGGGATAACGATCAATGCGTCCAAGTGCAGTTTCGGCCAGACTCAGATCGATTTTCTGGGTCACCAACTTTCAGCGTTGGGTATTCGGCCACTGGATGAAAATACTGACGCCATCCTTCCCAGAGTCAACAACATTTAAGGAGCTCCGGCGTTTTCTGGGACTGGTAAACTTTTACCGCAGATTCATCCCACAGTGCGCACGAATATCCCAGCCTTAAAGTGATTTGCTCCGTGGTAGGGCGAAGATATTACTACTTACGGAAGAAGCCAAATCGGCTTTCAATTGGTTAAAATCCCACATAACAAACATCAAATCACTTTGCCACTATAGACCCGACGCCCCGCTGTCCTTATTTACGGACGCATCTGCCGAAGCAGTGGGGGCGGTACTTCAACAATACGTTGATGGGTCGTGGTTCCCTATATCGTTCTTCTCTAAGCGGCTCCAGCCCGCAGAGACCCGATATAGCACGTTCGGTAGAGAGCTTTTGGCTATCTACCTCGGAATCAAACATTTTCGCCATTTCCTGGAGGGCAGACAGTTCGCAGTGTTTACTGATCATAAGCCCCTCATCCACTCGCTCAGTAAGTCATCCGAGCGATATTCTCCTAGAGAGACGCGGCACCTGGATTTTGTCAGTCAATTCACGACTGACATACAGCATATCGCAGGTGCCCAGAACCCAGTCGCGGATGCACTCTCTCGAATAAATGTAGTAGAGTTGCCGTCCTCCATCGACCTCGGTGAAATCGCCGCAGCGCAAGCTGCTGACACCGAAACAGCACAGCTCAGGGATTCCACTTCCCTTGACATTAGACTTTTACCCTTGCCTGACGGCTCGGGCGATATCCTGTGCGACGTTTCACAAACCACACCCCGACCACTGATTCCATCTGCATTCAGGCGGCGCGTTTTCGAGGGATTACACAATCTCTCCCACCCTGGCATTCGTGCCAGTGTTAAAATGATAACGGCTCGATTTATTTGGCCAAAAGCTAGTAAGGTTATTCGGAGTGGGGCCAAAGCGTGTCATGAATGTCAGCTCACGAAAATCCATCGACACACCAAAAGTCCATCAGGAAGTTTTGTCGAACCGGATGAGCGCTTCTCACACATACACGTAGACTTAGTCGGCCCATTGCCCCCTTCACGTGGCCACATATATATCCTCACGATAATCGACCGTTTCACCAGGTGGCCCGAGGCCATCCCACTTCACAACTGCTCTTCCGAGACAGTTGCACATGCCTTTTTCGAGCGTTGGGTGGCACAGTTCGGTTGTCTGGGTATTGTCACTACGGATCGCGGTTCCCATTTCGATGGTGCCTTCAGTAAATTGCTCGCTACTCTGGGTTGCCAGCATCACCGAACTACAGCTTACCACCCCGCGGCGAATGGGATGGTCGAAAGGTTGCACAGGCAGCTCAAGGCGGCATTGATGGCGCATGGAGGTATTGACTGGACCGAAGTCCTACCGATCGTCCTCCTAGGTTTGAGGTCAACCTTTAAAACCCCTTTGCAGGCTACCGTAGCCGAATAGACATACGGTCGCGCCATCGCTCTACCTGGCGAGTATGTCGCCCCACACAAACAATCACCCTTCGCCTACGGCGATTACGTGGCGCGCTTGCGCCATTACATGGGTCGTTTTCGCCCATAACCCCCGCGGCTTCAGGCCAAATCATCACATGTCGCAAAGGAGTTGGCTGATTGTCCACATGTTTTTCTCCGGAATGACATGGTGAAGCATCCTCTTCACCCTCCTTATACTGGACCGTTCAAAGTAATTCGGCGGTCTCCCAAAACGGTCGTCATTGACCGTGTCGGCAAGCATGACACTGTCTCAATCGACAGAGTCAAACCGGCTTTCATGGACTAGAAAGTAATCCCATCTGACCCAACGCCAACCCCGGCACCACTGGTCATTATACCTCCTGTCCCTACAGCTAACCCAGAGCCGGCCACTACAGGAACCACCGAAGATCGACCCACGCAGACCGAGCGCCCTGGCTGACTTCTATGTGACTGGTTGCTGAGAGACTACGTTCCTACCCGGGGTAACCTGACACCCGCATGCACCACGCTACTGGCAACTCCCGATCAGAAGTCTTCGCTGACCAGACTTCTTGGAGGGGGGCTGTGTAACACCGCTTGTTTTGTCTCATCAAAACATTGACCTTGACATTAATTAACTTCCGTTTTCGTTCGTGCGTGCATCGTGATCGCTCTGTACACGTTTTGGCTACCGCTATATATCTTCCAGTCAACCTGCCTTTTCTCCAACGTTCTTGGGGATATTATTGTAGTAATCTGGTCTACTACAAATT